>JAHARR010000053.1:0-252850 GCA_019191175.1 Fusarium veterinarium | reverse complement strand
CTTTTGCTCCAGTAGGAGATTTGGCTTCGTTACAGCCACCCAGACGAAAAATACACATAACATAACATAACATATCTCAGACATGTATGGCACGCTCTATTGGACAGCAGCCCAAGAGCCGCAGAACTGTGCCTCACGTAAGCCAGATCCTACAACTTGCTTGGCCGTGCATCCGCGAGCCCGGCTAAATGCTCCTCCACCACGGCCCAGGTCTCGGGCGGCAAGATTGCCATCATCCACGTATTGCCCTGGCCATCCTTGCCACCCACTTGGAACATGTTACGAATGTGCGTATTGTGCTCCAGCGAAGTCCACTGGTGCCATGCAAGCTTGCCCGGAGACTTCCCATGACCGACTGTGGCGGGGGCAATGACAGCGGGGGAGAAGTCGATTGAGTCAAAAAAGCCCATTTTACTAAAGTTGGACACGACCAGGATGAAGGCGTCTTGGGCGGCAAAGACGGGAGGGTTCTCCTTGTCCTTCGCGTAAGACTCCCTCAAGAGATGTAGCTGCGCGTGCACTTGCGGGGCCTTGTTCAGCGCCGCCACAGATTCCCTCACTAGAAGGGCGGTTCTCGCCAGTGGCTGCTGCCGAAGCGCTTGTAGCGTGGTGTTGGTCGAGGTCGAGAACGTTGCATTGGCGATGAATACAGGACTCGAGTCGGGCTTGTCCTTGCGTTGGGGGAATGTTTCTGGTAAACAGTGTCTCGCCTCATACATGCCCATCACATGAATGGGTCGATCCACCGCAGGAAGGATACCACAGCAGAGCCGCGCTGCCCATGCGGCCAAAATATCGGCGTCGCTTACAAATTGTCCATTGAAAAGGGCTCCCTTTGGAATAACTTCGAGTTTATCCGAACCGCAGCCACCGACGAAGTCCATCTTGATCCTCTGTAAGGTAGAGTCTGGCAGCACGAGCATACGTCGCACTGATATTGGATATCTTACGACGTGCTCCAAGTATGTTTCGTATGTCTTTTTAAAAGCTTCAGGGCTCAGCTGCATATCCTTCAGAGCGTAAGGCTCTTTGAGCGGCGGAGATCCAATATTCTTCAGAGGGTCGTCGTATGCACCCATAAAAGGCGGGATATCGTCGTAGCGTCCGTCAAGATCCATCGACCACGCGAGGACCAGAGCTTTGATCCCCATGAAGTCACATACGACATGGACCCAGCGGATACTGATCAGTGTCGCATCATTGAAAAGGGCTATGTGGACGCCAATAATGGGCTCTTGACGCCGAATATGCTCAGTAAAATCAAGCGCCCATTCAGGTCCAAGGGTTAACAAGTTGAATTGCGAAGTGATTCCGGGAAACAGTTCGGCCTTGCCTCTTGCCCTTGGGAGGTTTTTCGCAACAGGATGATCCGCAGTTTTCACCGAGAAGATCTCTTCTGAAAATTGAAACGCTGGGCGCTCATGAGTATATGTTCTTGGTGCATGGATCTCAAGCTTGTCGTCCTTGTTGAACTGCAAGCGGCCGCCCAATTTTCTCCAGTCGCCCATGCTGAGAAGATGCGTGAGAGCTGCGCACAGTTTCTGTGTGTCAAGGACTGCATCAAACCGCAGTGTCCAGTGTTGCATATACCGATTAATAGGGGAGTCATCGAACTCATGCAAAGGGAACACAATGTCAGATGTCGACATGTTCGCCAGTTCAGGAGCAGTGGTATTTCCTGAAGATATTGGGGTGACTGCGAGCGACTGCGAGCGACGTGGTGAGATATAGGTTCAGAGGACGCGAAGAGGCTATACCATCTTGCATAGTAATTGCAAGATTTCATAGCGAGGTCTTAATTTATCAACCCCGGAAATTAGTAAATCCCTCTGTGGAACTGTAGCATAGCCTCTGTAAACCCCCCGCATAACGAGACTTCGTCGGGCCGCTTTCCGGATAAAGGCTTTAGGCAGATAGTGCTACAGGCTGTATAGAAAGAAATTCATATCAAACTCAATCCTTACTTATAAAAATAACACTTTTGCTTTATACATTTATTTAAATACTCTTAAATGCTTTTTAGAAAACAAATAATAAGTAATCGGGAGGCTGGGTCGAGGCCAGTAAGGGAGAGAAAGATAAGATACCTTAATCGACACATCTGGAATGATCAATTTTAAATTTTCATACTATGAGACATTCACTCTCCACCGAATAAATAGTCTGCACCCGATTCTCTATAGACCATTGCTCGGCTGTGGACCGCCTAAGACATACGCCAAGTCCCTTCAGCGCAATGTTTTGAAGTAATACCAATATTCCATTCCAGGGATGTCATCTTCTTCAACGGCTTTGTACTTAAAACCTTGGCAATCTCCTGCCTGGGTCATTGATCTCTGTCAAGCATCGTAAGCTTTCTTAAAACACCACAACAATAATGAAGAGTTATATTCTTGCAACAAGTCTTTTGGGGTCTGTAGGCATAGCTTCGGCAGCTGAATACCCTTCAATGATTATGGATACATGGTGTATCACGTACCTATCTACCTATCTTGCCCCGATATCTGGGCAGCCCGCTTCGTCACCGTCGAGACACCTGACGTTTTTTGGAAACAGCTCAGCTGCAACGGCCTCCTGTACGAAGACTTCCTACTTGCTAAATTTGTGTTGAACTAGTATTGATGATTTGGCAGACACAAATGATCAGAGCATAATTGCTTCGGAAACTGGAACAATGCCTACATTTGACTCTGACTTGTCGACTTTGAGTGTAGCACCGACCGAGACACGAACTGACTCTGAGGCGCCATCCTCTGGTCTGATGACCGGATCCTTGACCGAGCCAATTGGCACACCTTCGCTATCTGCAACAGACATAACCTCTTCCACCCTTCCCACCTCCACCGGTATTGTTGAACCACCCGGACGATCTGTCATCTTCCTCGTCCAGGCATCCAGTAACCAAAAACGCGATATTAAGAAACGAGAAATCGGAGGCTTTGTCGGCGCTGATAACCCAGATGTTTGTACCTTTGCTTTGACCTTCAACTTGGCCGAAGGTCAGCTGTTCGTTAACGGTTTACCGACGTCTTATGCTGGTGAGGATTACAAGGCGCTGGGTGTCCAAGATGAAGACTCTTTTATCCAGGGCTCCATTACGAAAACCTTTGGGACTACTGGCCGAACACTCTTTTTCAGAAACTCGGGCCTGCCAAATGGTGAGGCAGGTTTCTGTCAGGACTCTAGTGGCCAAGTATACATCACCTTTAGTGCTAGTCCTCCTGGATGCGTTCCAGTTACTCTGGGTGTCTATGACGGTAAGAATAACGTCGGTGCTTTTACAATTTCACATGCTTATCATGATACAGTTACGCAATGTCAAAATGGTCAGCTTGTGGGTTTTGAGACTTCAACTTCCGCTTTACCAGTCACATCTGAGGAAACGACACTTGAGCCAACAACATCTGAGGCAACAATACCTGAGGTAACAACAACTGAGGTAACAACACCTGAGGCTGTCAGTTCCGGAGGTGTCAGCAGCGAAAAGCCTACAACAGCAGAAACGACCGTATCTACAGAGTTCAATTCTCTGAGCTCTGCTGAACCAAGTAGTACCTTTTCCGAACCATCTGGTTCTGAAGCATTTACCACCGTTTCCTCCCAGATTGTTCCCACCGCCTCCTCCCAGATCATTAACACATCTACCTTGACCTCTTCGCAAATATTCGGCTCTGTATCATCCACCGTTTCTTCCGAACCTGGTACTGGAGTATTTTCCACTGTTTCTTCCCAAACGATCAGTTCATCTGCCTCAGCCATTAGTTCTGAAGCCCCCATCACCGTTTCTTCCCAGATTGTTGATACATCTGCCTCAACCCTCACACAGACATTCGGCGTTGTAACATCTACCATTGCCTCTTCCGAACTTGTTGAATCTTCTGTCACCACCCAGTCATCAATCTTCTCCAGCGATTTAAGTACCGAGGCATCTTCGTCTACTGAGCAGGAGGTTACAAGTTTGCTCACAGTCACGTCAGATGGGCCAACCGATACGACCTCTGAAACTTTTGGCTCAACCTCAGAGACCTCCTCAGAGACCTCCTCAGAGTCAGCTAGCCCAAGTACGTTGTCAAGTACTGAAGAGACAACTATAAACGAGTCTACGACCTCTTCAGAGTCTACAACAGAGATCACATCCACTACTACCGAGGCCAGTACCGCAGACACCACTACAGATCTCACGTCGACTACAACTACTGCAGCACCGCCCAGTGAGTGCGAGAACACAAGCAATCCATACACCGTCTCGGGTGTCGACTTTACTATCTCCTGTGACAGCGTTGTTACAGGTGGTACATCGGTAGGAACAGCTCCGTCAAACAGTTTCAACCAGTGTGTGTCTTTCTGCGTTGCTTTTCCTTCCTGCGTTGCTATACAATATGAAAGAGCTACAGGGTCCTGTACCGGATTCAGTGCAATGGGTGGAACTGCCGCGAACAGTGCCTTTGATGTTGCTGCACGTGTCTGATTTCAATGCCTGAAACTACCGGGGATATCAGTTTAATGTTGCAATCAGAATGGTTGCTCCGACCACTGCTCAAGCAACCACAACTGTAAATGCAGCTGCTTGTTGCAGTCGCCTCAGCAACCCATATTACAGTTGATGGCGAAATATTTCTTGGTCTTGCTTATTCTTCCCTTCTTTTGTTGTTCCTCTTTTATTTCAGTCCCTCTCATTCAACTTTCATGCACAGTGGGTTTAAAGATGCATTTAAACCACTAGCTAAAGCTACCGTCCTATATCATAACAGCCTTGTTAAAGATTTTGAATTAAACTTGTAATATTTCTCATCGTAAATCTCCAGAACCTGTGAAAACTCTTCAAATGCAGAGATCTAAAGGATTCATCACTCCACAAGTTTACAGGGGCACTCGGACTACTTAACTAAAAGCGTATAGATACAGCCGATAATCAATGTTTGAATGAAACGCTGCCCCATTTCCAAGCATAAAAATGGGACCTCTCGAATTCCATATCCATTCTGTCGGTGATATAAGCCCCTCTTGTCAGCGCAGCCACTGGTTGCTCTCACTTTCATCTTACAAATTCTCGTCAGCATGGATCAAATGGCAGTGTTGCCGGCCAGCATTACCGCCGCTGCTTTGTTCCAGACCATCGCATATCTATTTACTTCTTGGCTTGCTTATCGTATACTACTGGTAGTTTACAATATTTCGCCATTACATCCTTTGTACCGCTTTCCAGGTCCTAAGATTGCTGCAGCAAGCTACCTGTACGAGGCATATCATGATTGGTGGCGGGTAGGGCGGTATGGACGCGAAATCCGTCGCATGCACGAGCGTTATGGTAAATCTTAGAGTTCTGTCCCACGAAAAATATCCCTTAACACAATTCAGGTCCAATTGTGCGAATAAACCCGGATGAGCTCCATTGCTCGGATCCGTACTTCACAGACGAAATCTATGCTGGGCCAGGCCGAATCCGCGACAAATGGCAGCACCAGCTCAACACGGGGGGTGCCGGTCCCGTTTCTGTGACTGGTTTCTCAACAGTTAATCACGAAGTTCACCGTATGCGGAAAGGAGCCTTGTCCAAGTATTTCTCTCGTCAGCAGATGCTCAAACTCGAGGGCGAGGTGCAAGAATTTGCACAGATGACTATCGACAAGATGCTTCGATACGCTGGTGGGGAGCCCTTTGACGTGAAGGAAGCCTTTAACTGCTTTACCGCAGACATTATGTCTCAGTACGCTTTTGGTGAATCCATGGGCTTCATCGCTCAAGATGGTTGGGAGCCTAATCTGGCTACTTGGGTCAAGTCTTTCTTCCAGAGTGCCTACATGATGAGACATAACGTCTTTGCAAGGACGATGGCTCAGCTTCTTCCGTTCCTATCTGACTACTTGGGTGAGGACATTAAAGCAGTCATGAGACAGATGAATGTTGTCATTCCTGGGTACATTGCGGCTGCCTTGAAGAACCCCGAGGGAGGAAGAGTTTTCGCCGATGTGATGGAGTCCAAATCATTACCAGAGTCAGAGAAATCCATGTATCGGCTATCAGGAGAGGGGTTCAATTTCCTTCTAGCTGGAACTGAAACTACTGCCGTACGTAATTGCTCTACATTTGATATACGACGTTGGTACTCACAGGTTTCAACAGGCCATTCTGACGATTATCACCTACTATCTTCTCGCTCAGCCACTGACATATAGACTATTGATGGCCGATCTCGAAGGGATCGATCCGCAAACCCTCAAGTGGACCGAGCTCGAGCAACGTCCTTATCTCTGGTCCGTCATCCACGAAGCTCTTCGTGTAATGCCTGGTGTATCTCACCGCTCAGCCAGAATTGCCCGCGAAGAAGACTTGGTATACAAAAGTAAGGATGGTAACGTTGAGTGGGTGATTCCAAGAGGCACTCCTATCGGTATGACTTCAATGATCAATCACTGGGATAAGGAGATCTTTCCCAACCCGGACGACTTTACTCCGGAGAGATGGTTGGAAGGAGGGAAGCCTAACTTTAAATTACAGAAGCTATTGATTGCCTTTGGTAAGGGTAGTCGTGCATGCATTGGTGAAAAGTAAGTTGCATGTTGTTTAAGCCCGGGTTTTGTGTTAACTTCTTTTTCAAGCCTCGCTTATTGTGAAGTCTACATCATGGCAGCTTTGCTCGCTTTTCGAGTTATTCCCAGGGCGCGCCTACATGAGACAACAATTGAGGATATCGCATATGATCATGACTTGATCGTAGTCCAGACGAAGAAGGGATCTATATCAGTCCGTATTGCTATCTCATGAGTCATAATCTTAAGCAGAGCAGGTTGGATTAAAGCTTCATATTACAAGTAACATCAATAGAGGCTAGCTGCACCTGCAGACATGTACTTGTCTCTGCCCCTCATGAGCAATACTTTGGCCAACCAAACCTCCTAAGCGTGTTCAACCTCTGTAACTGCACTCTTCATCTGCGCTTGGCTCTTGGCGATCCCAGCAGCAGAGTTCTGCCCATCGAAAAGAACGGCAATCTCTTCCAGAGTAGGGCCCTTCGTCTCGACGAAGAAGAAGTAGATCACGAGACACTCGATGACCAGGCTGGAAAGCAATGTTAGTCTAGTTTATGCGTTGGCGCAAGTGGTAGTAACTTACATCACAATGTAAACGAAATAAAACTTCCATGCAAGCTGCTGCAACCCAAGAGGATTCACCCACTGGTTAAATACCCCTGAGAGAGCTGTAAAACAAAAGCAGAGCGTAAGTCCCTTGGCCCTGATGTTATATGGTAGGATCTCAACAGTATAAGAAACTGTCAATCCTGGCCATGCAGCACCAGCCACACCGTAGAAGAGGAAGATCATAGCGACGACGGCAATACCAGCAGCAGACGATTCAGTCTTTGCGTAGACGGCGCTGCATGCAGTCCAAATGGTGAAGGATATAAGCATGCCAATGCCAGCGAAGAGGAAGAGGACTCTTCGTCCAACACGATCAACAAAGAAAGCAGCGAGAAGGGAGACAAGCCAGCACCAGATGGTGAGGCCACCGTTGATGTATGCTTGAGTGACAGCGCTAGAATGTGTTAGCTTCTCTCGATAGTAATGCAGCATACATGTTCACTCACTCCGTAATACCGATAGTTTTCAGAATCGCGGCAAGCTGTGGTCAAGGTCAGTTTATACTCCCAGTCGCATCAGGCCTTGGGCTCCTCTTACATAGTATGAGACAAGACCGTTACCGCTGCACTGAGAGAAGATGGCAGTAGCAATAATCAGCCCGCATCGCTTGCGGTTACCTGGGGTACGCCAAAGCTCTGCCCATCCATTGTCTGATGATTCACGCTCGAGTCTAATGGTGTTGACGATCTCAGTGAATTCCCACCTGACAAAATCATCGGTATCGTCTCCGTTGCCATGGTACTTGACAAGAATCTTGCGAGCTTCCTCCTCACGTCCTTTACTAATCAACCATCGCGGGCTTTCGGGCACAATGAAGATGGCCAGAAGCTGGATACCAGGCATGAGACACTGCAGTCCGGTGGGAAGAACCCATTGGATGTTTCCAGTCTGGTTTCTCAGAGTTCCAAAGCATACCCAGGCCGCGATGATACTCCCGAGGTACCAAAGCGTGTTATAAACGGTCGTGATCTTGCCTCGATGTCGGGGATGGGCGATCTCGGTGATGAGGAGAGGGCAAGTGGCGTTGGAAATGTTGGAGCCACAGCCCATGATAAATCGGCCGACGAGATATAGGGCGTCGCGTCGTGGTCCGTGGCCCTTTTGAGGAAAACACTGCATAAGAGCGCCGACAATGACGATAACACAACCAATAGCTGTGCCTTTCTTTCGACCCAGTCCATCGGCGACATATGGAGCGAAGAGAAGGACAAAGAGACCTCCGAAGCCGGGCATGGCGCCAAAGATACCTAGTCGACTTCCTTCTGGGTGATCAAAAACTATATCATCATGTCAGCTGAGAGGAGTACTGGCGTTCAAAGAAATGACTTACATGTCTGCCATGATCTCATTGTCTGGAGACCGTTGAGCAAGCTAGAGTCGTAGCCGAGGGTAGTCGAGCCCATGAAGAGAAAGACCATCATAAGGTACAGCTTCCTCAGCTCAGTCTGTTTCCAGAAAGGTAAGGTTGAGCCTTGAGGAGCATGGGTCTCCTCTGAAATGTCGACATCAGTTTCCTTTGAGGCCATGATGAGCCAGAGTGTTGGTGAATGTGCCAATTGGTCAAGAGACTGGGAGTTGAAGCACCTATTGATGAAGGGATGATCTTGGCTGCTTCCCCTACGAGTTATATATCCAGGACAAGGAAGTGTCTGGCATCAGTGTCTATACTTGACAGCCACATACTAGTCAAAAATCAAGCCATGAGTCTCGTGCCAGTAAGTTACTGTGACACATCCTGGTCCTTGCATGGTACTGTTTGCCATGCTTTTCCTGCTCTCCCCATGGGGAAGACAAGGTTGAGAAGTTTGTTTGCGAGACTAAATCACAACAGGCTAGGCCATTGGAGATGGTCCACGGCGCTGGTGGCTTTAATTGGACAAGAATGTCTGAGCTTGATGACTACCTGCAGTCGAACCATTCTTATTCAGGGAAGGCCATTGAAGTATATCCGAGATTTCGGCGAAGTGGTCCATACAGAAGACTCTAAAAGAGAGCAGGTGATCCGAATATTCTCCTCGGACTATCTCTTTCCTTTTTGCCAGTTGATTCCACGCACAAAGACCGTCACCTTATTACTCCGCAGTAAAGCCTGGAATCAATGGCTGATACAGTCGAGAGCGCCCCTGCTTCTGGCTCCGCAGGTGCATCGACAGCAAATCCGGGGCAAAGGTCTCGGAACCAAGCAGCTTGTGATGTCTGCAGAGCAAGGAAAATCCGGGTTGGTAACCTTGCGGCACCCATAACGCCACTGTCTACCCCTCATTGTTGATATTCTAACAATTTCGGTAGTGCACGTATGATCCCAACTGCCAGCGATGTCAAGGCTGCGAGTTTTTAAATGTGGACTGTACTCATGAACGGCCAAGAAGGAAGCGTGGTCCTCCAAACAAGTCAGTCAATTGTATGTTGCCAATCATGTTGGCATACTGATGCAGAGCAGACATGCACAAAAAGCTCAAAGGCAAGTTGCAGGGACCCCAGGAATCCCTTCTCCAAACAACGTTTCCATCTCACCAGGCGGAAGCAATGATGCTCGCCAATCAACAACACCACTTCAAAGTCCTCAGTTCCTGGGCCTTGTGAGCCGTTCCGCGACTTGCACGTGCTCTGGACTCAGTAGCAAATGGCTTTCCGCGTTTGTCCCGGAGCCGATCATCATGCGCCTGCTTGGGGACTGGTTCAATGTGATCCACCCTTTAGCTCCGATCTTACTCCGGCGCCGGTTCCTCCAACGCCTCCAGCAAGGGGTAGCTGACGTTGACGCCGAGTTCTGCGGGCTTGTCATCAGTGTATGCGCAGCGACTAAGGCCACACTACCGCGGGGTGACTATGGGCCAGTGACTGTAGATTATTGCGTTGACTTCCTTGATGCTCACGGGCTACTCAAGAGTCAATTTACCCGAGACTCTTTTAGTATGGACAGGTGCATCGCCTTGTACAATATCGGGACAGCCATGAGCGCCACCACAAAATCAGGGTTGAGCAGTATGCGCGCCTATCACGCCTTGAGCGAGGCAGCTGCAGGGGCCAGGTACCTGGCTTATTATCGGATACATGAGCATGATGAGGCTGAACAACAGCTCCTGAGGAGACTCATATGGCTATTATTTGCTAGCGCATGGTAAGTTCCGGCACTGGAAGCGGACGACTCGATCAACGCTAAACAGGTCGCATATTACAGTAGTGCGGACATTTTCGGAAGACTACCCATCAGCCTACTTACTCAAGATCGCATCGAGAACTTTCCAAGACCCCTCCCTCTCTCTGACAATCAGATGGAGCCTGGAGCCCCAGACAGCTGTCACGAGCCACCTTGGCATGGAGATGACACGACCTATGTCCCAGGACTTAACTCATTGAGCGACCTATTCCTCATCTGGCAAGAGGTGCAGCAAGTTCCCGACGGTACGGAACCACAGACTATAATTACGAGATATCTTGGAAAGATCCAACGAGTGTTGGATAATCTCCCGCCCGAGCTGCGGTGGCGTGGCGGTCTGTCACGTCCCGCACATGTCACAGAGGGACACGACGTCCAAATCGCCAATTTATTTGTGACAAGTCTCAACATTCGCTCCAACATTCTTCAGAAATTTGGGCCAACGGACAAGAGCGCACTAGAACATCAGAAAATCGTAGACGACCTGTTAGAAATCCTGTACCATCTTCCCCGGGCTGTCTTTGATGCAAACGGCAGCAGCCTTGTCCCCAAGATTCGGGACATTGGAGCCGCGTACCTTGAACAGACTCAATTAGGGAATGGCGTGGGTGAAGTGGAGATAGGGGATGCCAGAATTAAACTCGAGCGATTACTTCGGAAGCTAGATGATCTAGACTGTTGGCAGGGAATTGGGGTGCTTGACACTCCGCCCTTGAGGGTAGAAACGTGATCCGAATAGACAGACATCAGATCATTATTACCCAAGTCGGAACTGCAGAATGGGGAAGCCTTGATCAATACTACCCAAACTTCGGAGACCTTTGCCCCGTAACCGGGAATGCTACAACTATTCGCCGAGGTTTGGTGCGATTTCTCTCAGGTTAGTGCGAAGTAAATCCGAGTATCCTTGCATGCATGGCTGGAGCTCCGCACTAGAACGCATGATCCACCAACCCTACACTCTATTTTATACAGTTCGGGAAATACTGAACTTATTTGAACCATCTGCAATTCATAACTACCATCAATTTCATGTTTGTCAACTTGTTGGTTTTATATCATTTTAACACTCTACAACTATGACTGCCACACAAATTCCAACTGCACCAGCTCAACATGCATACCCTCATCTTCGGCGGTCTGACAAGGGCTCAGTCCAGTTCATTGTCAAGGGGAAACCGTTTTTGATGCTCCCTGGCGAGCTTCACAATTCATCACTCAGCTCCGCAAAGTTCATGAGCGAGGTTTGGCCAAAGATGAAATCCGATCACATCAACACATTGCTCGGTTCGGTGACTTGGGAAATGATTGAGCCCAAGGAAGGCCACTTTGACTTCAGTGAGCTTGATCTTGTTCTACAAGGCGCCAGAGAGCATGATATGCATCTCGTTCTGCTCTGGTTCGGAACATACAAGAACGGCCTGTCCACATACGCCCCAAGATGGGTCAAGAGAGATTCCAAGCGGTTCCCCCGAGTTCAAGTTCTTGAAGCTGGTGGCGTCAAAAGGACACTCGAGATGATTACTCCACTATGCGACGCTGCATGCGAAGCTGATTCTCGAGCTTTCGCTGCTCTTTTACGACATCTTGCAGAAGTTGATTCGCAGCACCAGACTGTCTTGATGGTTCAAGTACAGAACGAGACCGGAGTCCTCGGCGATTCTCGGGATCGATCGCACCGAGCCAACAAAGCGTTTGCTGAACCCATTCCAAGTGATCTCCTACAATATCTGAGCCGCGTCGATACCCACTCCAGATTCAAGAAACGAATCTCAAGTGTTCCTTCATCAGGTAATCATTCTTGGGAGTCCCTTTTTGGGGCTGGAACAGCAGCCGATGAGGCCTTTATGGCGCATTTAATCTCCTCTTACGTCGGACGAGTTGCCGCAGCAGGAAAGGCGGAGTATCCCATCCCTCTGTACACAAACACATGGCTCAACATTGAAGGACAATCGGAACTGGACTTTGGTGAGGGCGCACCAGTTGTTGTCGGCGGTGGTGACAAGCCTGGAATTTACCCATCCGGAGGTCCTTGTCCACATGTCCTGGACATTTGGCGATTTAACACGCCCTCTCTAGATCTACTAGCACCGGATCTATACTTCCATGACTACGAAACTGTGTGCCGAAACTATACAGAGCAAGGAAATACTCTCTTCATCCCAGAACAAAGACGTGATGAGTATGGAGCAAGGCGCATCTGGTTATCCTATGCGACTTATGGTGCTCTTGGGGCCAGTCCGTTTGGCATCGACACCGGCTCTGATGTCATTGGCCGCGAGTTCAAGCTTCTCAACCAGACCAAGCAGTATTTCCTTGATGCTGCACCCGAAGACCGCTTCGGATTCTTCTTTGACGAAGAGCCAAGCGAGAAGAAGCCGGAACAGTGGACTCGCACATTCGGCGACATCAAGGTCATTGTTGAGCGCTGCTTTGTCTTTGGCAAGCCTGGCCCTGGTGCTGGAATGATTATTCACTTGGGTAACTCCAAATTCCTCCTCGTCGGCCGGGGTTTTCACGCCCGATTCAAAGCAGCTCGCAAGGACGCAACCTTTGGTGGGATCCTTTGGGGCGAGGAGAAGGAGGTTGATGAGAATGGAAACCTGCAGACTTTGAGAATCTTGAATGGAGATGAGACAAGGCACGGCGAATTCATGATGATGCCTAATGACGATCCAGATTATGGCGGTTTTCCTATTGCTGTTACACCTGGAGCGAGGACTTGTATTGCTGAGGTGGAGGCTTATTGGATTGCCGAGGATGAAGATGACAGATAATGACAAGATTGATTCATTGGGTAGCCGAGATTACAGTAGCATCCACAATAATACCAATTCTGTAAAATCTTGTCGCGTTCCCTTGTATATCACGTGTTTCAGACCCATGCTGATCACAGATCGCCCCTCATCCTTCTCATCCACCTCCAGTTCAATGGAGTCGAATAATTAACTAAGACACAAACTCTAATCATTCCAGTCACCATGGCAGACCAAACCTCGCAGTCGCCCAATCCGGCAGAAACACCATCATCGCCTGCCGTAGCCTCACCGCCGCAACAGACAGATTTTATCGCTGCCAATGACGAGCACGTACGTGGATTAAATACCTCATCACGGTTTAGTCATGAGTTCATCTCTTTTGTAGGACAACGAGGCTGAAGACGATGCCGATTCCACTCTTGGCACAGACGCGTTAGTTGTCCCTTCAAAATATGCAAGAGTGACTAAATGCCAATTTCTCCGACTTTAGAGAAAGCTCGACTGCTTCAGTCTCGGCCAGTATCCTCGAATATCGTCGCAGCCAAGGGCGCACTTATCACAGCGATAAATTTACCACCAACTACTTTTTGCCCAATGACGATCAACAGCTAGAGTCTGTGGACTTGACGTATGGCCTTTGTTACCCGAAGCCATTGTTCCAGGTCTGATCTTTCATAGTCACCACTATTTGACAATCTTGCTGGATGATAAGCTGTTTCTCCCTCCCTTGGAAGCAGACGATATTAAAGTTGGTGTCTCCGTTCCAAATATAGCTATATTGGTCGTGTGTCGCTGACCACTTTGTGTTTCGCCAGAAAGTGCTTGACGTCGGCACTGGAACTGGTAAGTTATTTCAGACCTATTCCTTCCATGCATTGCTGACAAGCTGCATCAGGAATCTGGGCGATGTAAGTGCAGTACTGGTTCCTTTGCATGCCTGTAGCTGACGAGACCTAGCGAGTTTGCTGATCGTCATCCGAATGCCGAGATTATCGGTACCGACCTCTCACCATGTCAACCAGAATGGGTTCCACCAAACGTCCGCTTCGAAATAGACGATGCAGCTCTTAACTGGACATGGGAACCTAACGAGTTCGACTTTATTCATATCCGTTACATTTTCGGTGCTATAAAAGACTGGTCTGCCCTTTTCTCTGAGGCTTACCGCTGCTGTGTCCCTAGAGGCTGGGTTCAGTCTGCCGAAGCTGATGTCGAGTTTCGTAGTGATGACGGCACTATTGACAAAGAGCCAAACCTGAAGCTATATAAAAAGTTATTTGAAGAAGGTGGAAAGATCCTCGGATATCCCTTCTTCGTATATGATCAGCAAGTTCAAGGGTTCAAGGACGCTGGTTTTGAAGACGTCACGACTGTTGACTACAAGGTAGCCGCTGCAAGTCGTTCAAACTCGAGGAAACATCTATTGACAGACTTCTAGCTTCCTGTGGGAGATTGGCCGAAAGACCCGAAGCTCGCCGAAGTTGGGAGATTTGTTCGCGCTTGTTTGGAAACTGATCTCGAAGGTAGCTTGAGGCCTCTCCCTTCTCACTTATTGACTAGCTAACGTCAACCCCAGGATATACTACTATGATGTGGAATGAGTTACTGAAGTGGCCCAAGGATGAATACCAGCTGTTCCTGATGAGCATCCGCAAAGCTATCAGAAACCCAAAGATTCACACATACATGAGGGTTCGATATGTATACGGACGCAAGCCATCATCACAGTGAGATGAAACTTATATCACAATTTCAATTTAAAGATACGTTACAGCATTGAAGAGCCGCTCCTTGAGATTGACTGCATATATGCACGAGTCTTCTCAATCCCAATCACAAAATCATGTCCAGCCACTCCCGGTTATCCTCAGGGGGCATTCAATTAAATGACCAATTAATTAAATACAAAGGTGCTAAAAGAACAGACCCTTCTTCTTCCTCCAATCCCATGTAGTTGCCTGTCGCAGGTCATCAACACTGAGTACATCTACACCCTCCCGTGTTAGAATATGCCAAATATGATTCCTCAGCCCAACAGGCCATGCTGGCACACCGAAATACCTGGCTTTTAGGCCTAATCGATGAGCACCATGGATCTGGGCCCGGATGCGCTGTAATTGCTCTTGCGACAATCGCGAACCCCAAACATGCCCAACTGCTCTTTTGAAATGAGCAGAAGCATAGTAGCTATTATGAGAGTTGTATTTGTCTGAGACTTTATTTTCTTCCACGTTGTATGTCCTGACTTCCCTTCGTTCAATGCTGCTCGGCAATACACCTTGCTCAATGCAGTTGTCCGGCATTTGAGAGCTTTCAGCTTGAGCTCTGTTTGGATTTGGCCAAATTTGAGACGTATCAGCCAATAGATCCAATGGTGCATCATAAAAGACATCACGGTAGGTGTTATTTGCCGTTATTTTATCGAATGGGGTATTTCCCGTGCCAACAATCACCACGGGGCCAGGTACAATGGTTGTACCGTTGAAATGCGTGAGCAGGTTTCTGCGTCGAAGTGGCTCGAGTTGTCTCTGAAGTTTCTCCCAGGTTGCGTTCCCTTCTGTTTTGAAATCGATGAGGACGACCAGCGGCCGGTCCGGATCAGACTCGAACACTCCAGCGAGAGGCTCATTAACAGTCGAGGGGGAGTGACAAGGCATCTCTCGTCCACATGAGAAGGTGTCTCTTTGGCGGTCGAAAATGCCGAGAAGTGGATTGATATACAAACTTTCCAGCGTATGGTTGGCCTCCAACTGGAAATGACGATGGGCCACATACAGGTCATCATCTTCATTCCATACATCGGCTTCGACACTCGGACAGCCCGCAGAAATGGCTTCTAAAAGTGGCACATTCCTCAAATAATCGTTATGTGAATGGCAACGCACAGGTTGCGCAGTCATTGTTGAGTCGGACAACCAGTGTCCGACGCCAATTGTTGCCGCCGCGGAGTCGATCCATGGGTGAACGATCAGGTCCATTTCGTCCGGAAAGTAATGATGTAAGGTATTTCCTAGAATATGGAACAGGCCACTGTCCAAATTGAGTTATCTTATTAGCATGGCTCTCTAGAGTCCAGTCTGAACGCGCCAAGAGGATAGCGGAACTCACGTCATGGAGAGATAGCCAATAATCAACACACAGAAGGTCCTTCGCATCTTCCTTCGAAACTGAATGACTCGAAGACGGGGCAACGTCGATGCTCCCAACCTTTTAAAATGTAAATTTCGTCGTCTTGGTACGAATCCATTGATTTCCAGAGGCTCAGGCCAGTCCGTCAGATCCTCGTATCCTCTATCCAACGAACTGCCATCATCCATGTATTCGACAGAGGACTCCAAGTCATATCGTGGGGTTTGGTAACCCTTCATGATCCCACTTTACTGTCTGTTATCGGCTGCAGGCTTTTTCAATACACTCTTGTTCTCTGATTTTTCCTTTCTTGATCAAGCACTCGAACAACGTCAACGAACACTGTCAGACGAGTAACGTATCTCGCAGGAACGCAAGGTGGAGTAAGAGAGGTCAAGTTATTTGGTAAGTCAATCTTCAATCTGGGTTTCAGGGTTACTGTATAGACAAACATGAGATGTAACATGCTGCGCCGAGGCCGCGTAAGCGCTCCCAGTCTTTCAAACGATAGGGTAGGCGTTTTCACTAGTTGAAGTCCAGCATATGCGGCTCCCGTATACCAATTGACTTTCCCTGGGGGCGGGGATCGACGCCCATCTGTGCCGGATTGCCGAGATACCGGCCTAAAATGTCCGGACTCTAGCCAATAATGGCATAGTTCACCTGTTTTATTTCGTTTCAAGGCTAGTTTACCGTAGCTTAAAAAAGCCCGTGCTGTCAGAGCTGACGCGGTCTTGGCAACCATCACAGAGCCAATTCAGAGACCAATGGCTAATAAGCATCAATTTGGCTTGTTGATAAGCTTACAGGTCTGTTTTCATATTCGTATGCAGTACGATGCAGGTGCTTAACACTCTATCACTCCTTTGTTTCGCCATAGAGTGTACCAGGATCTTAATATTACGTAAATAAAGTTCCAATGTATAAGCTGCTTAAGTGTTGGATGCTTAATGCGCTCCGAGAGAATGAATTTCTTGCATACTCACCGAAAGCATGATCAACTGGGTGGTATGCTGCAGTGCCTGAAGCAAGACTTTTTTCCACACTCGTAGGTTAACAGCAAGGTGTCTTCTCAACCATGGTTCGCAGGAGTGTTTCTAGCCGGGAACGGTGATCTCAAGGACGACTCGGTATTACCAAACTATGCATATACCGGGGTTATTCGAGTGCTATGATGTCAATGAATGCGTAAGCCTCTCACCTTATCACTGAACTCTGTCTCATGTTAAAACGCGGCTGTGTTACGAAGACCTCAGTTATGCTAAAGATAGGGGATTCAACTGATTTAGGTGGTATCCGTCTTGTTTCAGTAGGCATATACGACTTACGCCATTGAATAGAAGAGCATGCCAAATCTGAGTTTATTGTGAGTTTTGTCAAAAGCTCTGCCTTACTCTAGAGATGTCTTATAACCCCTAGGCAGCAGATTGGTATAACTATTAAACTGCCAGAGCATAGCTATTTATTCCTTAAATGCGATATTCTAAGCTACATAGGGATTAATCACTATTGCTGTAGTTTTGTGGTAGTTCTTGGAATGATATTAAGCGTATTAGTAAGTAGAACGGGAATTTTTAATGCTATTTACTTATTATCTAACATTAAACCTTTTAACTATCGCTTGAATGTCTGACATATTTCGCCCCCCTGCTTATACTAATATAGAATTAGCAGACAAGCTATGAAATATACCTAAAAATACACTGCCTGCTGCGAGCTTCACTAGCTGATAGCGACAGCAACTAGCGCCGGCAATTCTCAAAAGCCGATATGCCCCTGAATATCTAAGACTGGCTCGTACAGTCTATACTAGTGACGCGTCTTGTGTTCAGTCATACTCGAGAATTTCCCTCGATGAATTGTGCCGGACGGGCACATGCATGAAACATGGCAGTGCTATGTCGGTGATTTTAGTAGATAGGGATCAACATCTTCCTAACAGTGATCCAATCAGCCATGCACATGGGTGAGATGAAACAGATTGCTATGAGATAGCTCGTATCGCTTTATGATTTAATAGTCGTTTTATTGATAAGGTCTTTCTTTCAAGGGTCCCGCGTCTGGTTATATTATAGAAGACATCAATCCATTTGTCAGTTGGCAGAAGTCCAAGTCCCATCCCACTTTGCCCTTTGCTTTGCCTTTTTCTTCACACCACTTCTACCAAATATTATTTCTATCCAAGTCCCAGTTCAAGAAGATGGATCATCACCAATTTGGGGAAAGCAGGGGACCCTTTCCTTCGACGCCAGCATCTTCACCACCCCCTTATACCCCGAACAATGGCACACCAACACCAACTGTCGCTCACTCTGATTCTGGAACAGAAGTCGAGCTTCAGCCGTACACAGGAGGTGATAGCGAACAAGAGGTAGATCCACAAACGCCCGACGGACTCGCACGACCACGTCATATCTTCTCCAAGCACAAAAAGTGGATGACTGTGTACATGGTATCCCTAGGTGGAGCGTTTTCCGCCTTGTCATCCAACATTTACTTCCCAGCGATCGATACAATATCCAAAGACCTTCGTGTCAGTGCGACCGACGTTGGTTTTACTATTACCGTGTATATGATTGTTCAAGGAATCGCGCCCTCACTGTATGGCTCCATCTCAGATTCGCGTGGTCGTCGCATCACGTTTGTTATTGCCTTAGTAGTCTACCTCGCCGAAACGTGTCGCTAGCTTTCACGTCCAACCTGGCCATGCTTGTGGTTTTGCGAGGATTGCAAGCCGCTGGATCGGCTGCGACAATTAGCATCAGCACTGGTGTGATTGCCGACATAGCAGAACCCGATGAGAGAGCAGGCTTCATGGGAACCAACGCCGGCATAAGGTATGCATATCCCCAGAGCTACAAATATTCTTGATTAACAGCTTTGATACAGAATGATTGGCCAAGCTATAGGTCCTGTCATTGGTGGACTGCTGAATAGTGCATGGGGATTCAGAAGTATCTTCTGGTTCCTATTTGTATTTAGTGCGTTGGTCCTCTTAGGGCTTTTGGTGTTTCTACCAGAGACACAGCGGAGGATAGCTGGCAATGGCAACGTTCCTCTCAGAGGCTTTTATAAGCCCTGGTCCTACTTCTTCTACCCTCCCAAGGAATGGCGCAATGCCCCTACACCGCCAGCACTAAAGCTAGAAAAACTCTCTTGGAAGACGATCATCGAGCCACTGACGTATATCCTTAGAAAGGATATTCTAGTTCTCCTTTCTTGGGGTGCTCTTGTGTACACCATCTGGAGTATGGTCACGTCCTCAACCACAACAGTGCTGCTCAAGACTTTCCCCGACTTTATACAATGGCAAGTGGGCCTTTGCTTCCTTCCAAATGGAATCGGATGTGTATTTGGGTCGGTATGCACTGGTCAACTGATGGATCGAGCTTTCAAACGCGCCGAGGCTCGATACAAACAAGAGCATGGACTCGCTGACGTGGACGTCAAGTCCCGGCAGGACTTTCCATTTGAACGTGTCCGGCTATCACTAATGCCTTATTTCAGCGTTATTTTCATCGTTGCAATGGCGCTGTACGGGCCCAGCTATGAGTTCAACGACTTAAGGAGACACTTTGCTGGGAATCTGGTTGCCTCCCTGGGTCTGCAATTTATCATTGCATCTACTGCAACGGCCATCTTCAACATTAACTCGACGATATTAGTAGACTGCTTCCCGTATAACTCAGCTGGTGCTACGGCAACAAATAACCTGTGCCGTTGCCTCCTCGGCGCTGCGGGCGTCAGCGTGATACAGCCTATGATCACCAAGCTTAAGATTCGGAACGCA
Source organism: Fusarium veterinarium (assembly GCA_019191175.1). Lineage (NCBI taxonomy): Eukaryota > Fungi > Ascomycota > Sordariomycetes > Hypocreales > Nectriaceae > Fusarium > Fusarium veterinarium. Next base: position 232,873 of record JAHARR010000053.1, on the reverse strand, counting down.
TTCCTCGTGCTCACGGCGATTGCTGTTTTCTTCTCACCACTGGTCTGGGTTCAGTGGAGATTGGCAGAGAAATGGAGAAGAAAGAGACTAAGTGCCTAATAGAATACATAGGCTAAAGTGATTTATACCTATATAAGGGTTTAAGAAATATATAAATACAAGCTATTATTATAGTGAGATAGGAGTTATATGTTATTTCTCTATTGTAATATAAGTATACATTTTATATAATATTCAAGAGCTACCCCTCCAGATTAACCAGTAAATGCATAAGCTCTATTTTCTCAATTCAGATCTCTGCGTTATCTCCAGCCACTCCCAGTATCCTCTGCTGCTGATCGAGGCAAGAAGGTTGCAGGGTGGATAAAGTTGAAAATCCCAACGGCGATTACCATAATGGCTCCATCAAGCGCGATAAAGTACCGCTCATGTGTAATAAGGTATCCCGACCAGCCCTGCGAAAGCTCTATAGTGCGGCATATGCTCCTCAGATAGATACATAACAATGACAGCGTCATGGCACTTAGTATAGGAATGGAGGACTGCTTTCCAGATTTTAACATGCCTCGTCTAGTGGACCGAATCAGAAAGTCGATTGCAAGAGCAACAAACACGCTCATGGAAGCCAATTGGAAGACTATTCCCGCAACCATGGTGTTTGTGCCTGGATCTGTGTTGCCGTTGACTTTGTTCACTTCCACTGAGGCCAAACCACCACCAATTGCCTGGACAACCAGGGAAATCACGTCGCAAGTACAAAATATCCAAAGATATAGGCTCGGTCGAAGAATGGAGCAATCGCGGCCGAAGACTTGGATCAAGCGGCCAAGAATAATGTAAACACCAGCAGTGAAGAAAACAGGGGCTACCAATGATCAGTCACTTCGCTAACAGTCAAGAGGGATTGACCAGACAATGGTCGGAGTGCATACCGATGATCAGTGTCGAGATCTGCATGAGGAACGCAGTCGAGTTGTAAGGGCATTGAGAGGACCAAGCCCGGCCCGCCCAGCCGATGATTTCAACTATCATAGCCATTAACCCAAGGTCATAGCTATAGATATAGCGGTAAAAACATACCCAGTCCACCAACAACAAAGACGCTGCACCACCAAATCTTGGACCGGCCAAGCTGAATTATGTGTATAATGGTAGAGAGACCGAACAAGATACGAAATACAATTCCTGAAGAGGTGGATGGAACGTAGCCATATGAAGTATGGATGCCCGTTATCAAAGCGTGGCAGCCCTTGCGTAGGTCTTGTTCTGTTGACATGTTGCGTTGGTGCGAGTCAGGAATCAGGGAGAAGGACTAAATTGGTGATGAGATCTAAGAGCTGGACCCTAGCTGTCGCTTTATATACTTGCCATTGTTATGAGAACGTAAGCCAACAAACCCGGGTCTTTCCCTCCTATAGGTTTATCGATGAGACCACAAGTGGCGTAACCGAAACTGCGAGATTCGCAGTCTGATACCTACCTAATGAACGCTCTGAGGTTGAAGGCCGCGCAGAGTGCGACATTCTGGCACTGCCATGGGTGTTGGGATTCCTTGTAGACCCAAAACCCCAATTCCACGCAAGTCATCGCCTTATCTTGTAGGTGCGTGGTTTACAAAGCGGGCAAATCTGACAGCCCACTGGCCATAAGCCGTAAGCACCAACTTATTAGCCCCGCATTCCTTCGGAGTTTATTTGCCAAGACTGTCCTGAACTGCGAATTTCGCATTTCGGACTTCAGTCGTGGTCTTGGACGGAGAGTCAACGCCATCTGCACCGGGTTTTCGTTCCCTTTGTCTCAGTTTATCGTAGACAAACGACCAGCTCGGATCTGACGATTCGTTGCCTTTCGCTTGTGCCATTCATTGTCACCATGCATCCAAGACCTAGCCGTGCAAAGAGCTGCACTGCATGTCGACAGGCCAAGGTGGCTTGTGATGCACGCCACACATCCGCTGGAGTCTCGTGTACTAGGTGCAGTAAGCGCGGGCTGCGATGTCGGTTTGATTCGAATTTCAAAAGAATTCCAACAAGAAAGTTAGTAACGGCCATGCGAGTTCCAAGAGCAATCGACCAAACCCCATCCTTGAGAACGACTCTAATACTCATACTCACAGTATCGTGGAGGCCATCACCAAATGTATTGACCCTCAGCAGCCGCTTGGTGAATCAAGGACCGCGGGAACCCAATCCCATACAAAGCAGTCGACAATGTCACAAGAACCCTGCATGTCGTCCTCGGCCTGCACGCGCTCCTCTAGTCCGTCCTCTCGTACCGACTCTCAATATTCCACTGCCCCTATCGGCACTACTCTAGATACTGCCGTATCAAGTGTCGGCGGATGTACCGGGGGTGGTGAGGCATGGCTGCAGCTCAGAGTGGTCGACATACCCTCTAGTTACCAGCTCGGAAGTCTGAATGTAAACAATACAGTAGCTCTGGAGTTATTCCAACAGTCAGTATTAATATACCCTGAAAGCGAATTTAAGCTTGCCAGAGAACCGAACTGAGTCAAGAACTAGCTTCGATAGCTACTACCGTCCGCACGCCAAGTTCTTGAGGCCCATACGTACGTCTTTAAGCGAGTACTCACAATCTTCTCCACATCTTTTCTGGATCATCATCCTCTGTTCTTCCCAAATGCATGCGAAACACGCACATATGTATCCTTCTATTGTAACAGAGCATGAGGCCATGCTCTCAGCGACCTTTGTCTGTGCTCCACTCGCTATCGAGATGATGCATGCCCTGCTTTGCCTTTGTTTATGGCCAGTTCCGAAGCTTCGCCTTTGGCAAGACTTGTCCTGGGGATATATAGGGCTTGTTGTGAACTCCGCCATGCAGCTCAACTGTCACTTGCCATCCAACCCGCTCCTTAACACACAGTTGAGGAGAAATGCCAGCCGTCGTGCCGTGCCAGACATAGACGCTGCTGTGAGGGATACCACCTGGCTTGCCTGCTTTGATATAAGCACTCGGTATGTTCTCTTTCGGCTGATTCCCCGTGTCACATCCGTGAGGTCCGCTGCTTACACAGCAATATTGCCACAGGCTTAGTGAGTTCTTGGGTTTTCCATCCCTATTCTCATCTGGATACTACCTGAATTGCGTATCCCGTGCTCTGGAACGAGCATCAAGCCTTCTGGACCCGTGCAACCATACGCTATTGGAAATTCGCCAGCTCACATTGACTTCGATGGCAAAGCTCGACATGATTACAGACTCCTCCCTTCACTTCTCCCAGACGCAAAGCAGCATCAACTACTTGGAGCTACTGAGGAGCTCAGACCAACGCTCCTGGAGTCCCGAGACAGAACTCACTTTGCAAGGCGCAAAACTGTGCTTGTATGCCATAACACTTCTATCGCCTCCCCCAAAGGAGCCTGTCGTAGCTCTGCAAGCTATCTCTGATCGGGATGCGGTATTGATCAGTGGATTAATGTCCGCTTCGACAATGATATCAGGTATGCTCCACCAACTCCGTGACAAACCTAATCAAGGCTCAGACAAGATTACTTGCAGTGCAGCGTTCTGGCCAAAGACACAAATCAGCCACCTGTTCTTTGCCGCGACATTCATTTTCCGGGTTCTTCTCTCACATTCGAGTTTGACACCGCAGGATATAACCCTTGCTATGTCACGTCTTGCTGATGCACAGGCGGTTTTTAGTATGGAACCATTGCATCCAGATCGCACACGTGCTGCTGAGATTATACGGCGGTTGATAGAAGTTGCGCACGCTTACATAGTGAAAGACGAGGGCGAAAATGATGCCAAAGACCTACTTCCGAGAGGTCTTCTTATCACTGGTCGCTTGGGGGCGTCAGTCATGTTTGATGCCGTCCTGCGGTCTGTACATCACCACAGACAAAAGGCACAGAGGCGAAAATCCAGTTCATTAAATGAAGTTGGTATATCTCAAACCGGTGCGCCTATCCCTGACACGGAACTGTCTGTAGGCGGAGAAGCAAGTTCAAATAACGGACTGACAGGGCATTTTCAATCCGTAGAAGCCAATGCAAATGCATCAGAAGCCCCAGATGTGATCGGGTCTGGCGATATGTTTGATATTGGATTAATGGATCCTTATGGGTATATCATGAGCACCGACCCATTCGTGATGATTGATGACCTGGAGGATGCAGGCTTTAGGATTTGGTGAGACCCCAGCCCGTAGCACGAGACTATTACATACTGGTTTATAATATCCTGGTTAGTTCTAGTTAGTTAGTTGAATGATCTTATTTATAGATATATTTCTTTACCCTTCTTAGTATGATTCCTATTATAAGAACTAGTAAATCTTTTATTTATTGCTAAGGACTTGGGATATGAGAGGCAGATTACGGATAACTAAAATTGGAGATCGAGTATTGCTTAGATGCACTGCTATGAATACATGCGAAGTTTGGAAGAGATTATCAGAGGAATGCAATTAAAGAGGGGTAGCTGGTTACACCAATTGTAATTTAACAGCTGATGCATTAGGCGGAAGTGCAAATCACTCATCAATTTTCAATGATCTTCAACACTGCCACCACCGCCCGCCTCAGAATTTCTGCTTGTTCCAGTAATACGACTCTAAATTTCTCACCGCATCGCAGTCACCATGTGCTCTGAGACACTTCAAAAGGTAGCCGCTTTGTCCACTGTTACTCTTCATCCTACAACCGCGCGACTCTTAGAAGCTACCCGAGATGCTCGGTATGTTGTGATGGTATGTGTCATGTTCGCCACATTTGCACAATATTACTGACCCATTGATAGCAGCCTGAAGTGCCGCCTTCAATTCGAGAAGTGGTATCCATGTGGGAATGTGTGCGTATATCATTACCCTCTTACTGTCTACGTACCTAACTCTCCAATAGTGTAATTGCGGCCACGGCTGGATGATTCTAGCTCTTAACCCTGCCTGCTCAGAGTGCCAGGTTCCTCGTTGCCAAAGCTGTACATACATTTAAGTTACAAAATATTCGTCGGCATGGATATGCCAACAGAGTCTGTCAGTATGGCCGGTATAAACTCATCAGCTTATGCATGGAACCAAGATTTCTTCGACCGACAGATTCAAAAATATCCAGCAGAAAACATACCTGCAGTACCGAACTTTTCAAGCGTCTCGGATCTCATTAAAAAGTTTCTTTCGGCATCTGGTGGTATGGAGGCGTTCCTTGGCCCCAGCACATATCAAATGTTGGAACTTGAGCCACTTTGCACATCATGCAGTATGGATGATTTGATAAGTGGAACTGACCCCTGTGTCACCCGGCCCATGGCTCTTCTTGATGATCGCTGTCGGCGAATGCATCATTCTGAACCACCAGGTGGTCACATGCGTCGTGACCGTGGGCCTTTAAGTTCCTCGCAGCTATTACAAGAACTTAGAAAAAGTGTAGGTCATATCGACCTGGCCACTTGGAATCGTGACTAACCATGATAATTGTAGCGGTATGGATGCATTACTGAGACTGATGCTGCGAGGCGACTACTGTGAGTCATTTTCTATCATCATGCGATTTTGCATCTGCTGACTATTATCTCCAGCTATGTGGCTAACCCAGACTGCTGGGTGATTGTGGCGTTGGCTTCAACTGCTTCCAGAGTTCAGGCTACATTTCTAGCAGACTTCTTCTATAAATACCTAGGCTCCAGAACATCACTAGGTATCCATCGACCAATGCGAGGACCACTGGTCTTTGGACTCGAATTCCATCTGCAATTCTACGTCTGGTGTGAAGGCGGCCCACAGTTCCGTGACTTTAGGAAGAAACGGAACGGCAAGCCTCTACGCCAAAGTCGTCAACCCTATTACCTCAAATTGGGCGATGAAAATGAGCCGCAGGTTCATATCTATGAAACTCAGGTCTCCTGTCTCATAGCAGGTATAGATGAGGACTCCTGGGTTGCATATCAGTTTGTTGATACTTACTACCAAGGAGACAAACCACTTGAGCAAGGTGAACAGCATGGTGTTAAGCCAGATCCCCTAACAGGAGGGTTATTTGATGCAAATCTCCCTGTCTGGACCCCGAGAGAGTATTTCCTTATTGTCTACGAGTGTCGACTCAAACAAGTCCGACACGCTATGCACAACCAGGTCGCAAGACTGTTTCTAAGGCTAGAGCCATATGTATGTGGCCCCGGGTATGTAAAATACCATGAATAGAGCACTTACTTAGGTTTAGACACAGGATGAAGGGGACATGACAGCTTTTTCGCATGAGGGTATCGCGGAGTCGATGGCCCAGAAGAAGCTGACGCAACGAGTCCTTAACGAAGCAAACAGATTTCTACCACAAACTATCCACTCTATCTGCAAGGCGATTGAGATCTAGGATAGATTTAGCCGAAGAGATCTTGCCTACCTCTCAGACATACTGAAGTCTGATTCTAAGAAGAGCCCAATCCCATCGGTCAAGGTAGTTACCATGATTGAAGATCACATCGATGCATTGCGAGACCTCCAACGACGCGCAGAGGAACAAAGAGACTTGTGCGCAGGTCTTGCTCGAAAGGTATGTGAGGGGAGACGAAGAGAGGGGGCGAACCTACACGGAAAGGCTTACGGAAGTAGCTGGAAATGCAGATTGTAATGGAGGATAATGAAGTCACGGCCCGACAGCAAGCAGGGAGTGAGATGACCAGGTATTGGACTGGCATTGGCTTGGTAGGTACATGCAGTCTGTTTATATATGGTACAACGTTAACTTCCCATAGGTCTTCCTACCGCTCACGGCTGTTACTGGTATATTCAGTATGCAAGCAGGCATTTTGCCGGAATCGTTTTATAAATGGTGGATTTTTATTATTTTCTGGGTTGCGATCACGCTTCTCGTTATTCTCGCTGTTGAGTTCAGATCATTACGATCTTCAATCCCGATATTGGTCAGCGATTGTTCTTGCAGTAGAGCTTCTTCTCCCTTGCACCCTATTTCATCAAGGCTCTCTTTACTATCATCGGCAACGGATTATCCTGTTGAGTTTGAGCTTATCCCAAGGTCCCCGGGTAGGACGGTTTAGTGTGGACTTTTCTGGGGTCCTGCATTTTCCCCAGAAATCATGAGATATTGTGACCCCATTAATAGTTCTCATTGGTGCGGTAGTGTTTTTCCATAAACGATCCATGGACGATCAGCTTAACACTATATGCAGTGGAGACTGGTGGGTGCTTGACTGGGCAAGGATATCAGGCCAAGCTCCATACGGTATTTCGGAGGCACCAGCTCCATCAATTGGAGTGGGCTGCCATTGGCCCGTACCGGCAAAATATAGTTTCAGATGCTGATCCCAGGTTTAGCCTAATAACCTTTCTGCCGTAACCTCATGCCATGACTGTATAAGACCGTTGTGATATCGTTTAAGAATTCATTTTTCGTAAATAGTTGTTTTCGTCATTAGTGGCAACTGAGGTCTGGACTACCGATATGTTTGACGGCATCAAGACAAAGGCTCTTCTAGTAGCCTGCCTGGTTTTCTCAGGCTCGGCATTACCCAATGGCAATGATAAGCGCCATTGGGTAGGCACATGGGCGTCGATGCCTCAGGAAGTTGAGCCTGCAAACTTGGCCCCAGCTCCATTTGTACGTTTTCTTCAGATATTGTTGAAGCTATCTTGCAAAGCCCTCAAATACTAATGAATGACTTCGGGACAGGGAGGAGCAGATGCTGTGGCTCAATTCGAAAACACCACTCTGCGCCAGACATTTCACATGTCCATTGGAGCTGACAGGATCCGTATTCGATTTTCCAACATCTTTGGCAAAACAGACTTGCCCATCACTGCGGCATCAATTGCTCTACCAGTTGGTGGAAAAGCAGGTGTCGGCCAAATCGATACCAAGACCACGAAGCAGCTCAAGTTCAAGGGAAAGAAGTCCGTTTCTGTCCCAGCAGGAGAGGTTGTGTACTCTGATCCCATTGACTTTAAGCTGAAGCCTCTGTCCAACCTCGCATTGTCTGTTTACACTGAGAAGGGTCAGCTTGGGAACAAGATTACCGGACATCCTGGCAGTCGAACGACTTCTTGGATGCAAAAGGGCAACCACGTCAATGCTGCGTCTGTATCTGAAGGAAGCACCAAACATTGGTATTTTGCGAACGGAGTTGACTCGTGGGCCCCTAAGGACCATTTCGCTGTTGTTCTCCTCGGAGACAGCATCACCGATGGCCGTGGAAGTACGGACGACACCAACGATCGGTAAGTAGAATTCCCAACACTTCAGTATCTTTGCTTACAATCTCAGATGGTCCGATGCTCTTGCGGCTCATTTGCAAGAGTCTGGCATGTCTAACGTCGCTGTGAACAACATGGCAGCAGGTGGCAATGCTATCCTCTCAGGCGGTCTGGGACCTCCTCTTCTCCAACGATATAAGCGAGATGCTCTGGAACAGCCTGGTGCCAAATTCGTCGTCGTTTTTGAAGGTGTCAACGATATCGGACCATCTGCTACCGACGAGGCCACCCAGAAGAAGATCAAAGACGGTCTTATCGCTGCGTATATCCAAATCGCGAATGATAGCAAAACGGCGGGCATGACCACCATTGGAGCGACAATTACACAGATGCTTGGAAACCAGTACTACGCTCCCGAAAGAGAAGTCACTCGAGTCGCGATAAACGACTGGATCCTGAGAAATGGGACTTATGACCATACAGTGGACTTTGCGTCTTTAATCGGAAGTGGAGACAAGCTGCTCCCTCAGTATGACTCTGGCGACGGTCTACATCCCAACCCTGCGGCATACAAGTTGATGGGTACAAAGTTTCCGATTAAGTTTTTTAAGAAATAACTATAGATTTAAGCACAGGGAAGATTGAAGAATAAATAAAATATTAAGAAAAGATATCGCTCACAGTGCCAGCCAACGTAATACCGATACAATTGGGGCCAAGTATAGAAGGCCGGAATGCACAAGATTCGCTCGCAACATATCTTTTCCAAATTTGATCGATCCCAGATCAGATAAGGCTTAGCCTGAATTACGTGACTTTTCTGCCTTGCGCATGTGGCCTGCACTTGGACCTCTCAATCGAGTTCAGGAAGAAGTTACCCGGCTACCCCGGTATCATTTAGCCATACTATGGAGTATGTGTAATTTCCCTTGCAGATTCTCAAGACTTAAGGCTGAGGGCAACCAGAAACGCTAAACTCGGGAAGGGTGGTGGGGCGCCCGGACCTTACCGTTAAGGCTTAGCTTCCAAGAAACAGTGGTCTATGATTCGTTCGCTGGGTTATCCTGGTTTCAGCTGAATCCATCACTGGCCTGAGTTATCAGGAGCCCCAGCTAGGCAGATTGCAGGTCGTTTACAGATTCTGCGGAGATGTTTGGTCTACAGCGTCAACTACGTGCCATCTGAAGATAAAGTGTATTACAATGAATATGATATTAATTCAGAATCCAATGTGTGCATCTCGAATTGTTCGAAATTCCCACGCCTGTGGCACTGATATCTGAGTTAATCTGCAGCTTGGCGAGGTAGGCTGACCAGTAGGCAGGCATTCTGAGACACACCAAGCAGGGATGTAGATATCACAACCAACAGATGGAACCTCGTCGTGCATATATGGATGAGAAAAGTCGTCGACCAACACTCCTTTCTCCCATTTCGAGCCAGATCTCTCAGTCTTCTTGCCATTCTAATTTCTGCGTCCTGATTTAAGGCCTTAGCCTCTTTACTATTTAATCGATATGGAACCAACCTCTGACAAAAAGACGTCAAAGGAGACTCCTTTCAAACGCCATAACTTATTTGACCGTGGCTTTTTCTATGATGACGAGATCTCAACAAATGGCCTGCCAGCTCATGTCGAAGCCCTCCGAGAGTCAATGCTTGACTTCGCTTGCGATGACTTTGGCCAGGAGGCGTCTGGCAAGGATGAGGAAATCGCAAACCAAGGAACGGACCTTACCAACAGAAAAGTTGTCGAGAAACATTGGGAAAACTTCTTTCGAGACAACTTTTTTAAACCGCTTGAAGAAAGCATCTCGGCCTCTAACAGCTCATGGGAATACCATATAGTTTCGTAAGTAGTTTCGGAGAGACCCAGAGGCTTGAGGCTCACAAGATATAATCAGCGACTTCAATTATCGATGGGTAATATTTAATGTAACAAAGAACAGACTTGGTAGTACAATGCCTGATCGATTGAAAAATGAGAGCGCACCGCAGCCTGACTATGCTTTTTATTTTCCAATGCTACCGGCCAACTCTTCGACATCTGAAACAGTTCCTCACATAGCTCTGGAGCCGCACAAAGAATTGGCGTTGTTCTCATTGTCTGCCTTGGAAGAACTTTACGCACATGGCTTACGACCGTCTCCCTTCCATCCTTTCCAGAAGAACGTTGAGGACGCACACCTGAAGTGCTTTCCATGGCTTGTTGTTGAGTTCAAGCCGAAACGGGGCGCGAACGGCGTGATCAAGCGATTGAAAGAAGAGGTTTACTGTCAAGCCGTCAACGGCAGCGGTTGTGCTGTCAGGCTCAACGAGATTGCCGCGTGGTATGAGATGAAGTTGCCCGGCCAAGCACATATTCCCCCGATCCCAGCCGTGACTACGGTTGGACCCGAAGTCAAAGTCTGGATAACGTATTCTACCGAGAATCTCCTGGCATATCGTTGCGATACAAAGAAAGAAAAGCAGAAAACTGGCCAAGGTTATGTTAGTATAAGATGAGAAGTCCGAAGCTGAACCCTACTGACCTCCGATTAGATGATGCAATGTATTTGGGATGGCGACATGAGAAACTCTCATGACATTGTTAAGTTCAGATTCATACTCAAAAACACATACGCTTGGGCTACTAGAGAGTTCAGGCCCTTAATGGTCAAATATATCGACCAGTGGAAGTATGTTTACTCCGAAGCCTTCCTAAACAACAAAAGAGCAGCAGTAGCGTTTCGAAAGGAAGAAATAGAGTCAAGGAGTCGGCAGCAAAGTCCTGAAGCTGAAGGGACACCTACCAAGCAGTTGGACCGCACTATTGACGGGATGATGTCTTTGAACCTGAATGACGGAGTGACTCCGACCTCCAATAGGTATGGGAGTCCCGTTTCGGCATGTTCAACTCCACAGAGCGGTGTCCGACGAAGCGCACGGATAAAGGCACTGCGAGACGCACGATTATCTCCCGGGTTGAATTCTCAATTGGAGAGATCCGCCTCACGTCTTAAAGAAACTATAGCGGCTGGACCTTCTAAGAGACGAGAGAGCGGGACTAAGTTTCTCGCAGCACCAATTGAAGTTGAAGTTGATGGGAGTACCAGTGATGAGGAAGATGAGGAACATGATGAGAGTGACAAAGATGACGAGGAGTGTGAGGGCGATGATGGGGCTGACGAGGAAGAGAGTGATGAGGAAGACCTCGTATGGGACTATGTCAGGAGGAAGTACGTGCCGATCAATGTATGAATCGGAAGAGATATTTTACCTGTATGCTATGAGTGTATTTATTTGCATTTAAACGTTGCTTATTGTTCGATATACTCTTGTTTCATAAAGCTATAGACTCTGTGCTGTGAGTCAGTTCAAGCTTTCCATGATCAGTTCAGTGCAAGTTTCCCGACATCATTTGGCCGAAATTTCCCTGCAGATTCAAAAGAGGGCTACTAAAGACGCTAAACTCGGGACGGGTCGCGGGGAGTCCGGGTCTTGAACTATCAAGGTCTAGCCTTGAAGCACTAGTGGTCTGTGATTCGCTCATCGGGCCATCTCTGTTTCAGCTTATCCATCACTTGCCTTAGCTATTAGGGTCCCTGTCGAGGCAGATTGTTTACAGGCGCGCAAAACTAAATCAGCTACGTAGTTGAAGGATATTCTTATTACAGGAAATTAATAGCCATGATTTGAATCTAAAGTAAGGTTCTGATGCACAGGAAGAAAATTGCTAAGAAAACTCTATGCAGATTGCAATATCTAAATCGCTCTGCAGCTTCGTGGGGTAAGCCGACCACTAGGCAGGCATCCTGAGACAAACTCCATCAGGCAAGGATGTAGGTATCTCAACCAACAAATGTCACCCTGTCGTGTATATATGTACCAGAGAAAGTCGTCAACCAACACTTTCAACCCTCCTCCAGCTAAATCTCTCACTGTCTACTGTCTTTTCAAATCGTACGTTGAAGATGGCTTGGGATCGTGACGACTTAGATAAAAAGGGCTTCTTCTTCGATGACTCTATCCACACTACGATTCCATGGGCCCCATTCCCGCCCCATGTCGAAGCCCTCCGACAGTCAATGCTCGACTTCGCATGTCAAGACTTTGAGGCAACTTCTGATGAAGATGCCGCCACGCAGCATGTGGCTAGGAGATACTCCAAAGGAGGCTACTCTGAGAGTGACTGGGAAGACTTTTTCCGAAAGAACTTCTTTGATCCACTTGTACAAACCGCCTCAGGATCACCAGTAGACTCACGCAGGTCAGTGCAGAATTCGAATTCAAAGGCACGTTACTGACATATACCCTATCAGAGTTTCACGATGCAACTATTACTATGACACCGTAGTATTGTAAGTATGGCAAGAATAGATCTAGAAGAAAAACGCTTATAAGAAATAATTAGCGACACCGATGCTCTATGGGATACCTTTAATGGAAAAGGTGAAGATGTTGATGATTTAACAGCTCATCGATTTGAGACTGTGAAATGTCCCAAACCCGACTATGCATTCTATCTTCCAATGTACCATCTAAGCGCCGACTCCCATATACCTGAAATCACTGACCATAGAGCTCGAGAGTGGCATAAAGCACCAACGCCATCCCTTGTGGAGTCATTCTCATGGTCCAACCTGAAGATGCTTCATAAAAACGGTCTTCGCCCTACTCCGTTTCGTGTTTTCAACAAGGAGCCCCGAGAAAAGGATCTCAAATGTTATCCGTGGCTTATTGTTGAGTACAAGAAAGAAAAGTACACGAGTTTTGAACGGGAGCGAATAGAGGAGACCGTGTGTTGCCAAGCAGCCAACGGAAGCGCAAGTGCCGTCAAGCTGAATCAAATCGCGGCGAGGTATACTGTCGAGCTGCCCGATGAGGCACATGTTCCTCCAATTCCAATTGTAACCACTGTCGGACCCAAAGTCAAGGTTTGGATAACATATCTTGCCAAAGACTGCATGGTACTCTGTAAGAGTAAATATTCCTGGTCTTCTAAATGGGAGAGACGCAGTCAAGCTTACGTAAGTATGGAGCCCAGAAACTTGCCCTGCCATTCACTGATCATTTCTGTAGATGATGCAATGTATCTGGAAGGGTGACATGACTATTCCTCAAGATATTGTGAAGTTTCGACTTATACTTGAGAATACGTATACTTGGGCGACACGAGTGTTTAAACCTTTGATAACGACATACATTGATCAGTGGAGATTTGTGCACTCTGGAGGTGGCCTGGACTCTACAAGCGCGACTATGGCACGTCGCCAACAGGCAATGGAACTTTCAGGGAGTGCGCTTCCGTTGATCCAAGGTGTTCTAGATCGTCAGTCGAGCTTCGAACTTGACGACAGTCTGCACCATCGCCTCACACCGATGCTGATGGGCGTCCTTGTTCAACAGATATGTGCTGCAGAGCGTCAGACGCCCACTCAAGAGATGGATCGCATCGTTGCAGAGAAGATTGGAGCTTTGAGTTTGAACGCTAAAGTATCTTCGTATCAATGCACATCCAACTCAAGGACAGGCACAACAGACGAACAAACCCAAGAATCAAGTCAAGCCACTACAGTCAATGTCGAAGACCCTAAGGATGATGACTATGTGGACTCCCAGCCTTATAGGTCTGGGAGCAACGATTCCACGTCTTCAACTCCAACGGGAGGATTGCGACGAAGTACGCGATTGAACCCCCAGATGCCTTCTCTGCATCCAAGTACGCCATCTGGCCAGACACCCACAACTCCTGACTCAGAGTCGAGAGCAGGGTCAACACCTCTATTTCCCTCGTTGTTCAAGGCACCAGAAAGCCAGAGCAGTTATATCAGGCCAGTGGTCGAAAGTGAACCTGAAAGCGGCGACTCTGAATGGAGTACTACATCTGGAGATGGAGATACAGATACAGTGGATGGCAATGTGACCCCTCAGCCTTCACCTGCAGCTACATCCTCAACCATATTTACACCGACCGACGACACATCTGCGCGAAGCCCAAAACCAAGCCTGTCACCAACAGATCCAGCACCAAATCCCAGAACGGCAGACCCATCATCGTCACCCGTGCCAGGTATATTTTCGTTTCGGAGTGTTCCACCAACAGATTCGCCTGCGAAGTTTGAATGTCAAGGATGCGGAAAGAAGAGAAATCTGTTTCAGCTCTGTCCCGATGAGAAATGTTCTTCTAGGGTAGATTGGGCGAAATGGATGGGAGCAGGACTTAAAGACCCATATCGGTTATCCTAAGCTAAAAACTATATAAATATTAAGTAGTTCTAGAATGAATGTTTTTTTATAAGTTATATCTATAGCTATTCCAGCTCCAGGGACTCTTAAGTCCCTAGAAAGATCTTTCATATTATTGCCAGGAAGAAGGGGCTAGATTATATGCTAACATAAAAACATACTTCCAAATCTACACTTACTAGCTTTATGGCTCTCCGTATTATCAACCTTGCCCAATCATAGCCAAGCACTTTTTTACAAACCCCGCACCGCCTTCATATTCCATTACTAACAATTCTTACCCTGGCATAATTTCCGCCATTGTGTCCGTTAACCTAATACCCAATATGCCACCGGCCAATGCTTTTACATCGTGCGAGGCATGTAGGTATGTCTTCGCCAGATCCTACCCCAGCTAACCAGTCTCCTCCTTAGTCACAACTAACTAGTTAACAGACGTCTTAAGCGTAGATGCTCAAGAGATACCCCATCATGTCGCCTGGTAAGTACTCACTTTTGTCCGCTTGGGCATACAAGTCTCAGATCTCTGTTTAGTGTACTCGGCTAGGTAAAACATGTAACTATGGAACAGAACATGCCAACCCAAACCTGAGAACCTCTACCAATGGCCTGATGGGACAAGAACGCACAACTCCTGCTACGGAACTAGACATGCACCGAACACTCAACTTCCCGTGTTCATACTTTCTGGATTCCAATTTATTCCAGCCAATATCGCGAGACATATTGACAATACATGACGGCCCGTTTTTTATCGAGCAGCAACGACGCTTTGCGGCTGCTGGTACATTCGACACTTGAATAGATCACTACGAGACTACCATCCACCAGTGGCTGCCCATGCTCAGCATCAAGCGCCTAAGGCAAAACGCAAAAGCTCTAGGAGGCTCACCTCAGGGCGTTGTTGATGTTCTGGTCTTCTTGGCCCTTGAGGCTCTCGTTAGCCAGAGTGATGAGCCTACCATATTGCCGCAAAGTAACGCTTCATATTTAAAGGCAAAGCATGGCAGCTTTATCGCTGAGAGTGGGGGAACTATCGACATTCGACTGATACAGACTATTGCTTTGGTAGCCTTGTACGAGCTTGGCCATCGTATCTACCCTGCCGCGTATTTAACGATAGGACAAGCTGTTCGACTAGCTACCATGGTTGGACTGCACAGCCAAAAGGATGCGAAACAACTCTTTGTGGAACCTGAAACGTGGACATTATGCGAAGAGCAGAGACGGACTTGGTGGGCGATTGTAATGCTTGACAGGTATGTGAAGATCTATGTCCCACGAGAACTTTATCATTGATTTTTACTAGAGTTGTCGTTGCAGGCTCCCCCCAACTTTTCATGGCTGCTCCAGATCCGAACACGAATGATCTTCTTCCTTGCAACGACGATGACTGGACGAATGGACGAATAGGTTTCAATGAAGCACTATTCACGCGCAACTTCCACTCGCCCTCGTCTGTAGGACAATTTGCTAGAGTATGCCAAGCGGTCCATATGTTTGGCAAAGTTCTTCGTCACATAAAATCCAGAGAAAAAGACACCGACCCAGTCGAACTTACTGCCGAGGCTTTGCAGCTGCACATCGTCTTGACAGCGTTAGATCAGGGCATCATGAGCAGCGACTGTGACATGATGAAGACACCTGGGAGCCTGAATTCCGCATTATCACTGTGTAGCTTAGCTCGATTGCTACTATACAATGAATATGCATGCAACGAGCCCAGCTTCAGCACGGCACGCGAGAGACTGGCTGCAGAGGTTGAGATGCAACAGATATCTCTGGCGAGCATCCAAGACATCGTATCCAAGACAATACCGCAGATGGCGAGGCAAATAGTGTCGGCGAGTCAACAGCAATCCAAGGGACCAAGACATTCGCCCATCTTGGCTGGCTGCCTGTATCATGCAGCGACAGAATGCGCATGGTTTGTCAAGGAGAACAATGATGCGGAGATGGTGGCTGGTTTGGAAGCCATCACGCATGCACTCGAAGTTCTAAAGTCCGAGTGGTCTGTTTGCAGTTAGCCTCAATCACCTTTGTTGGGTCTAAAGCATGACGGCTGATAATTTGACGCAGATGAATATCTCACCTACCTGCAAGGCAACAGCCCTCACAACTGACATCATTACAATAATAACAGGGCCGATATAAGTTAAGACTGTTCACTAGTGCTTTTCTGTCTGTCCGCAACGACTTTGCATTCCCGCTCTGCCCGCTCTGCTTACCCTGAGGTCTACAGCTAGCTCAAACCCCACCTCCGCTCTGCCCGCCCCAACGCTGACATTCCTGCATGCCCCAGTATGGACTGCTCCACTCTCTGGCCGTTGTTCCGAAAATACGCCAAAGCATCATAATGCCAAGTTCTTTACTCAAAGGTCATCAGATTCTTATAAAAAGGGAAATACCTCTCGTTATGTTTTCTTTTATTCCATCTTCAGGATATCTCGGACTTGTCTTTTCCATCAACAGTCCTTTCTATCTATTATCTTGAGTCGTTCATCATTACTATTTGTTTTGTCGATCAACATGTCTCAACTCGTTTGGCTTGTTACTGGCTGCTCCTCCGGCTTTGGATCGGAGTTTGTGCATCAGATCCTGTCCCGCGGTGATAAAATCATCGCAACTGCTCGAAACAGTGCAAGGATTGAGCCACTTGCAAGTCAAGGAGCCGTTGTCCTTGAGCTAGATGTCACAGATTCACAGGACAAGATTGATCAAACCATCGCCAAGGCCATTGCTATCTATGGGCACATCGATGTATTGGTCAACAATGCTGGTTTTGTAGCTGCTGGCTCTTGGGAGGATCTCAGGTATCGCTCTTACTAACTAATGGCATTGTCGACCTTGCTAACATGTCTAGTTATGATGAATTTGTTTCCTCCTTCGAAACCAACGTCTTCGGACCAATCAAGGTTACGCGTGCAGTGCTTCCGCATATGAGAGCCAGGAAATCTGGAACTATGGTCTTTATTAGTTCTTTGTCTGGCTGGGTCGGGCACCAGTTTACAGGAGCTTATGCGGGATCAAAGTTTGCTCTTGAAGGTTGGTTGCCTGAAATTTGAGCTTAATTTCCATCTGGGTGCTAACCTAAAATCAGGTGTTGTTGAAAGCCTGCATAACGAAACCAAGCCTCTCGGTCTTCGCACCCTCTTGATGGAACC
The DNA here is from genome assembly GCA_019191175.1 of Fusarium veterinarium. Lineage (NCBI taxonomy): Eukaryota > Fungi > Ascomycota > Sordariomycetes > Hypocreales > Nectriaceae > Fusarium > Fusarium veterinarium. Next base: position 215,308 of record JAHARR010000053.1, on the reverse strand, counting down.
CGGACGCTTTCGAACCCCTCTTCTGTCAACAGGCCACCTTCGGTCAAAGCAGAGTCAAATTCCCGACTATGAATCAGCTTCCGAGACTCATCATGGCCACCTTCATGGCGGAGATCTGAAGCAGCCTGGAAACCCAGAAAAGTTCGTCACGATTGTGCTGGACTTGGTCAGACAAGAGGGCTGCGCACAGGCGAAAAGCATCCCGTTTCGTCTACCTGTTGGGAAAGATGCGGTAGAAGAGATTGGGGCCAAAGCCAGGGATGTCTTGGAGACAATGCAGGAGTGGGACTCTATTATAACAGAAACTGACTACTAGTGGGTATACTGAGAACAGTTACTTAAAGTAATCAAATATTTTCCGCCCTGAGTTTTCGCAATTATGTCTTATTTCCATGTGATAGAACCGAGTGGGATGTCGAGCGGGATATCACGTTTTAGGTAAACTCAAATCCAGTCAATCGGCAATGGACGTGCAAGCTGCATCCCACTGTGTATCCCACTCAGTGGGTCTCCATTTACGGCTTGTTCCTTTGGTGTTGGGTCCAAGCTCGCGCTTTGCTCAGTTGCACTGCTATCCCACCGGATATCTTTGTCATAATAAGGTTCAATCCAATGGCGGCATTGCCGCAAGCATGACAAAACATACGTAAAAGCAATTGGGGTTGATTTCACAATGCATAACAAAACTAGATGAACCCTGCAGACTTGCATGTATAAGTAGCATGTTGCATTCCGCCTCGAAAACAGCTCACCACCAACATCCTCAATCATATCTCATCGTGCATCTTGAGTCTACGAAACACGAGTCCAACAATCACCATGCAATCCAAGATATCTGTTCTCGGCTTGGCCGTTCAGGCTAGCCTCGCAATCGCAATTCCTCGGCCTTGCACCTGTCCATCGATTTCTGGCAACAAAACGATTGATGCTTATCAGTTGTACCCCGAGAACGTTGATTTCGATACGCGCCGTTGTCTTCTGTACTCGAGGTTAGTACTGATAAAACTTAAAAAAAAAACCAGCGTGGATAAAGTCCTGACATTCATTATAGCGTATTGTACAATGCGACTGCTGTCGCATGGGATCCCTATCGAGGGGAGATAGTGCATACTTTCGAGGCTCCCGGGCTCAGCGGCAACCCTCTGCTCCATTCAAGTGGCGTGCGTGTCGACGCTCTGGACCGACTCTCTGTTGTCATCGACGCCGGCGCTGCTTTTGATACCGGTGGCCAAAATATTCAGGGTGACAACTTTCTTGTCAAGTTCGACCTTGTAGACAACTCTTTGCTGTGGCGAGCAAACCTGACCAATGCGACTGGTGGTGTATACGGCGGTTTTCAAGATAGCGAAAGCGACGATGCAGGCAACACCTTCGTTCTCGGAACCTTTCCCAGCAGTCTGATCAAAGTCAGCGCAGATGGAAAATCGGTTGTCCCGTGGTATCTCGTCAAGCCAGCTAACCATACCATTGGTGGCATCTCAGGAATTGCCCGCAAAGGCGACACGCTCTTTGTGACTGATAACTCTGATGGCCAGCTTTACCGATTCGATATCAAAGCATCAAAGGGCAAACCGGTTCATGTCCCAACATCTAAGGATGACAAGCCCTTAGGCCAGGCTCTTGACGGCTTGCATCTGCCTTCACTCTACGCTGGTACTGTTCTTTTGGCCAGCGACAATAACAATGGTACTGTTGTGTTGAGATCTAGCGACGGAAAGTGGAAGTCTGCTGAGAATCTCGGAACCATCCCTAATCCTTACCTCAGCCAGGGCGGATTCACTGTTGCATCTGTGCAGATCTCTGATAGTATCTATGCTGTTACCGAGTTCTTTGGTGATGCTATCAATGGAACGCTCCCTGGTAACAGGACATCTTTCCCCTTGAGAGATATTACAGAAGAGGTTGAGACTCTACTGCGAGCTTAGTTATCGTGAAGCGTCGAGGGCTAGGAGGCATTGGTCTGTAAAGTAGAAAATATTTTTAGTTATCATTATAAGATAAAATATCAAGTATATAGGAGGGTTTTTATAGACGTTTGAGTGCATTTTGCTAGCACTAATAAAGGATTTGCACTTTGACACATTAACATCGGCATTTCAGTTAATTAACGCAGAAAAACCTAATAGCATTCGCGCATATTTTTTAACAACAAAAATACAAAGACTTACCTTTTTTTGTCCCTTTTAACCCACTCAGCTGTCTATAGACTACCCAGAAGCTGCAGCCCATCGGTGAAGCATTCACAGCTCCACCTCATATCCATCATCGCGCTCTCAGTGATGTGCAACTCTCGTACGCTTGCTGCCAGACGCGGCTGCACCATCAGTATCGCCCTTGTCGTCAAAATGACGTTTCTTGGCCGTCTTTGTCACTCTGTGAGTCTCGCCGTTTGAATTTTTGCTGGCAATATGAAGCACTGAGATCTGAGTAGTGAGATCTTCGTCGGTGGGTTCCGGTAAATCTATATCCATACCAGTCGAACTGGATGTTCCATCACCTTCAGACTCATCGCTTTCAGATTCGTCACCTTCAGATTCGTCACCTTCAGACCTGTCATCCTCACTTTTGTTCTGCGTTCTTTGTTTGTATTGCTTTTTAGCTTTATCTACAACCTGTTCAGTCAGGCTAAATAGATTTCATGCTTGTTGAGGCCAGTCTACGGCTACAACATGCTGTTTGTAGGTACTGTTTTTGCAACAGTTGATGTTGACGTAGTGCTGAAAAGAGTTTCTGCGTTTGGTCACACCTGGAAAATGCATGCTGTCACTATGCTCTATCTACTCGTCTAAACTTATCGCCGCTCGCACTACATTTAAGCATTTCGGAAGCACAAACAAAGTATGTAATAACTAGAGGCTAAAATACGGAATTCCGCAGAAAAATATTTCCAAGCAAGGCTGATGCCTAGAAAGGTTGGTATTTAGCCTATTTGTGGCATTTGATTGCTGGCCTTAGTGTCTTCTTATTCACAAGGGTTTGTCGCAAGATTGTGGCTTAGAATAAGCATAAATGAAGTCAGCTGCCTTCCAAGGTTTAGCCTGAGATATAACAGCCCACCTTGTCAGATAAGACTGAGCGCATTGCGCCTGCTTGCCAAGTCTAAATTACAAAGAAATCACAAACTCCCTTGTACAGGAGGCCTTTTGCGAAAATATATATAAAGATAAAAAGGGCGCTTTAAAGGCCATTGAAGAAGAAAAAGAGCATCATCTTGCTTAACAGAATTCTTACTACAACGAACGAGCAGATATACAATTAAACATGCACACCTCCATTGTCATGCTCCTCACCGCTTTCGGCACTTATGCCGCGGCTCAAACCCCAACCCCAACAGCAGCACCAACCATAACCATTTCACGTCCATCTCTCACGATACCATCATGCTGGGCGCTCAAAGACTCCCTGTCATTTACCGGCATCCCCGCACCTCCTATGGACATGTCTGAACTGGGCGTATCCTTTGCCCTCGGAAGTCTCTACAACAGCCAAGACCCTTGCAAACTTCCCGTCATTACTGGATCTTCAGCTGAGGAATTTTCGGAGTGGGCGTCTGAATGGACAAGCTGGCAGGCGGAACATGTTTCTGAGTATCGAGTAGTATGGGAGGCTTGCAGTGATGATCCTGCTATCACGGATCTTGTGCCAGTTGGACCTGACGCATGCAGCACTCTGAAAGCTAAAATCACTGGGACTTCTGCTACAAATGAGGATAAAGATCAAGACAAAGAGCAAGGAGAGGGTAACAAGGATGATAAGCCGGAGGCTGTAGATGACTCCTCGGGTTCTCGTGTGGCAGGGTCTTTAGCTGTTGCTTTGATGGTTGGTGGCGTACTGGTGGCAGGACTGTGATAAGAAGCTTCAAATTAAATGATAGATTACTTATATAGTCGGAAGTAATATTCAATTTAGCTACAACAGATGGGATAGATTGAATTCTTTCTGTTTTAAATAGTTAAGTTACGACAGGGTTTCACTAGCCTCGTCGAACAAACATTAATTTATCAGAAGCTTCAGCGAGTCAACTATGCAGGTTCTCAAATCCCGATACTCAAGGCCTAGAATGCCCCTCGATGGTGCTCTGTCAACCCCCCAAAGATCGGGTGGCGTATCGTCCACGAGAGTCTTGGGGATCGTATCCTTGAGCTGCGGATATTCATCTGCTGCCACTTATGCGATCTGAGCATTCCTCATTCTACCTTGCATCAAAAAGAACCTCCTTCCTCCAGCATCCAACTTCTCCAATGCTCGGACGTGAGCGCGAGCAACGTCTCTAACGTCAACCCAGTACCACGAGGCTGTTGGAGGTAATTCGTCTTTCCATTTTCCCTGACAAAGGTCTCTCAGACGCTCATTGGAAGTATTGATCGAGTCCATGGATACGAGCCACGGAGCCGGTGGTCCAAGAATGAGAGGTGGATTCATAGTGGTGAGAGAGAATCCAGGCTTCTTGACTTGCATAAATTCCCAAGCAGCGAGCTCGGCAAATGTCTTACTAGCTCTGTAAGCCTGTACGCCATCCTCATATGCCTCCTCCCTAGTGATTGGGTTGAAGTGATGCTCTCGATACGTTTTCTCGGGATGTTTAATATTGACTACCGCGGAGAAAGATGAGGTTATGACGACGCGCTTGACCGTTGGGGCGTGATCGCTGGCTGCCTTGAGGATATTCAATGTGCCGTTGACAGCAGGGTCAATAAGATCCTTCTGTATATCTCACGGCTTGTAGTGATATGGGCTGGCTACTTGCAACACTGCATCGAATTCGGCAGTTCTTACAGCCTCATCGAAAGCATTGCCCCGAGCAATGTCCTCGACAATGGCGTATGAAAGTTGCGATTTGGCTGCAGGGAAGGCACTGAGAATTCCCTGTCCTTTCTTCTCAGATCGCACCGTTGCAACGGCCTCGTACCTTGGTTATGTCAGTAAACTCAACGCTGAGATGGCCATTAAACTCACCCTTCCTGAAGCAGAAAATCAAGGCAATGAGATCCAACAAATCCACTGCCGCCTGTAAGTAGGACCTTTTTTCCTGGCATGGTGACGTTGATATGAATGTTCCTCTTGAAACAATAACTTTCCTAAGCGGCTCTATCCCTCGCGACAATCATTTATTTTGTGTTGCCAACATAGCCCAATGCGGAACTGGTGGATATGCGGAATGCAGTTCTGGGTGGAGCTTCGAGGATATCGGAACAGTCTTCCGCATCGGAATGTAGTTTTCTTGTCACAACCCGTTCCTACATCTGGACCTAGCATAGTCTCCACATGGCTGAGAAGTATTATCACATATTTTTCTTGTTAACAGTGTCTGTGTCCCGATGATACTAATTTTCGAAATCGCACCAATATCACTTTACAACGTTGTGTTGAAATGAACTCGAGCAACATGCGCTTGATGTCGAAAGAATGTGAATAACCTAATGTAATGGCATTTCACTGGAATGGTATAGACATGCTGACATCTTCAATAACCAGGCATTATAGTATAATTTTAAATATATATTTAACCGTCTACTATAGTCTTTCTAAACTCTTAGGCGAATTGGTCTTGCTTTTCCACTTGTAATAAATAGCCTTAACAAATGAATAGTTTGGTAATGGTTAGACTTACAGGGTCTGCCAAGCGCCAGGGGTAGTCGAATGGGCTGAAGAACAACTCGATAAGCTGAAGGGCAACACGTTAGTGCTATAACTACGAAATACTTATCAATCCACTTACGCTAATATGTTCTGCCTTCTTGAGTACGCTTTTGCTAAGAACACTCTCAAGCTCTTCCACCGTATGGCACTGAGTGCTAAAGCTCGCAATGCCAGTGTCAGGTCTAGCCCCGAAGAAGCTAAGCAGCTGCTGGTGATCCCAATTGGAGTTGATGTCATTGTAGCTCAGTTCAGCGCCACTGATGGCTCTTTCAATTGAGTAACCGTTGTTGTTCACGACGAAGATGATGGGAGTCCCCTTCACTTGACTCGATATACCTTTTTACCTTGATGGAAAGTTAGCCTGCCATTCTTTTTATTACCATACTAACTATTATCTAGGCCATTCATTCATTTCTCTCCGGTGACAATCTGCAAGCATGGAGACTTATCAGGATTCCTGCGCGTTCATGTCTGGAACTTGGGCTACATCAAGCAACCACGTACACTACCATTTTCAAGGAGCCATTGGAAAGAAAAATGGCCATCAGACTCTTCTGGAGTGTGCATACACTAGACAGGAGATGGAGTTTTGGTGCTGGACTTCCGTTTATAATTCAAAGCAATGACATCGATTCAAACATCCCGTGGCCAGTGAGTCCAACCCGACATCAAATCACACTGGACACTACGAACTCCTTTGCTAACCGTCTCAGGATGACGAGGTTCCTTATCTTCACGCCATGGTAGCGTACAATCGAATCGGTGCTAAAGTTTGGGCGACGCTCTATAACGCTGGTAGCACAGCTTCCAATGTCCCCAGAGATGAGATTGAGTTCCTTCACTACAGTGTGGAGCGCTGGTACAAAGAAATACCCCTAATATTGAAACTACCCGAAGATGGAGCGCCTGCTCTGGGTCGAGGTCATCATCGTCTGCAGATTCTTCTGTATTTGAGAGCCTGCCAGATGAAGATCCTTCTGCATCAGTCCGCACTGCATGCTATCCCTCGACCTGCAAGAGATACGTCGCAAGTCCAGATGTTGGTTAGCATTGCCAAGGACATGATTCAGAAGCTTCATCATCTCAATCAAACAACAGATATCTACCAAACACAGCAAGTATGCTTTAACCATTTTCTGATATCTGCTCTTGGTGTCATCTTCCTGGCCGTTGCACTCGAACCTGCTGTATATCGAGATACCGTACGACAAGAGTTCAACACAGCTCTCGATCTGGTTCGGGGTTTCAGCAAGAGATCATATGTCTCAAGGCGTCTGTGGAAGATGATACGCGGGTTACAGCAAGCAGGCGTTCGACTGGGTATCTCCGCACCGCATCAAGATGGACATACGGCTCAGGCTACGCCCCAGGCCACTCCAGGTCAGATAGGCCATGTGCCCAGTCCTCTTATACTTGCCACTCCGAATCCATCAAGGGAGTCACCCCAAGCAAGTGAGGCTTGGCTTAATAACGGCATCATGGCTGATAGGGCAGGTGGTTTCGGTATTCTCGATGGGATGGAGATGACTGTGAGCCTTGATGATTTCCTTACTGCTGCTGAGAATGATAATGGACTATGGGGGACTTCTCTAAGTCCTGGGGCAAGCGATCCATTAGTGCAAGGTACATTGAACCCAAGTATAGACCTTGCAAAATTGGATTTTAGCCAGATGTTAGATAGCTTCTTATGAAAGAAATCGCAAATGGAATTTTCATCCCCATGAGGCAAATAGTAGTGTCAATTGCTTGTATCTAACGCTCGATTTGCTTTAGAGTGAGAGACAAATACCGCCAATTGTGTAATATTAAACGGGAAACGCCAACTGCAACGGTTGGCAGTTATCTCCATTGCGACGTATCGCAAACATGACATTTATACCGTAACTCAAGTATCTATCAATGCCCAACTATGAAGAACCAGAGTTATCAGCACACGACCAGGCCGCTGAACCTCCAGATACTTTGTATGAGGCTATAATGTCAACCACGGAAGCATACGTCCCAGCAATAGTTAGAAATGTCCCCAAGACGATGATGGTGACGCTCCAGAGCACTCCGATGGACCAAGTGATTGAGCGGTCTTGCTTCCCTCGCTTCCAGTTATCGTAGAGCCACATGCATCCCATAGGCTGGAATGAGAGTGATGTGGCAAGCAATGCCCCAATAAGAGAAACGAGCCCACCAAAGATGGGAATACCGCTGGCTATCACATATGCAACAACTGTGATACCGAAAGTACATCCTATCCAAGATGCCCAGTGAGTGAAGGTATTGGCCGCGAGATGCTTGGAGCCTCGCAACACACGCACGAAGACATGTTTGCTCGCCAGCTAGAACATCCGCAGTATTAGCAACATCCCACAGACATATTCTAAGTAAGCACTCACATGGCAAGTCAACATAGTCGTGACTATCAGCCCAGGAAGGGCAATTCCATAGCTGACTCTCTTGATCAAGACACCTGCAGATCCGAGAGCTGGCGAAGCAACATACGAGCCACAGAAATAGTATACTACACAGCCGATTGCGATATAGCAAGCACTGATGACTGTTTGGCACAAGATCAGAGATCTCGTATAATGTCGAGGATCCCTCATTTCTGCAGCAATACTGAAAAAGGCCGGGGTGCCTGCATAGGCAAATATCAACGCACAGATGGCGGACATGGCGTTTGTGAAGCTTGGCTTTTTGAAGAGCTCGTAGTCTGATACCCAAACCGCATCTTTTGGTGCAGCTGCAGGTCGATCTTGTATACCCACGGCAATTGTAAGGATGATGACTGTGTTTGGGACTTTAGCATGGTATTCTTAAGACAGGTGCGGGCATGTACTTACCAGAAGAGATGACACAGATCAATCCCAGCCAAGCGAGCCAACTTAGCTTCCCGAGTGTTCGGATGCTGGCAAAGATGAAACCCGTGATAGCTGCAACTGCGACAAAGACGGCAGTACATGTTCCGTGATTTGAAACGGCATTGAAGCCAATTGACACGCTGAGCATTGCCGATCCACAGACAAACGTCCAGTCTACGCCATCAAGCATCAGTCATAGTCCAACCAACCTCGTGTTCAAACATGATTGGGCTTTGACTTACAGAGACCAAAGGCAAAGCCAAAGATTTCCTGGCCAGCACGACCAAACATCAGACCACCCGCATCGTCAATACCGTAGACTTCGCGATGCCTAAGCTTGAAAGTACCGACTATGTAATCTGACCAGGTCGTAATTGCAGCTACAACGCAAAGGCAGATGAGACCAGGGATCATTCCCAGCGTGTCAAACACTGACGGGATGGACAAGATTCCAAGGCCAAGCTGCGTCTTCATCATCAGGCCAGCTGTGCCCACCCAACCGACCTAGACATAAACAATCAACAATATGGAATATCAGTAGGCAGAGTAGACTCACATTGCGGTAATTTGGGCCATCATTGGTGAGTCTTCCGAAAACAGCATCATGAGCATGACCAGGATCATCATGAACTTCACCAGCAAATACCTGACCCTCCTGGTCATCAACCTTTTCGGTACCAAGCATAGTAGCAATTTGTCAGATAATCGAGCTCGTGTTCACCTTCCGAATATTGAGAAACAAAGGAAAGTAACCCCGAGATCTGCATTTTGTCACGATATGAAATTTTCTCCATTTCATGAGTATTACCTCCGATTCTAACCGCCAAGACCACGGAAGCGGAGCATGTTTACGATACAAATCATACAATTGTGCTTTATTGGAGTTCTGTAGTGTAATTTCTTCTCGTAGCCCCAGAGTGAATTCCACTTGGTTAAGAAATTGTGCCCGATACCGGATGTTGGAGAATGGTGGGCGGGAGTTTGATTGGTTGGGTTAGTGACTCTAGTGGGTTATCAATCTGATCTAAACTCAATTGGAGATCTTACTCGCTTAGTGCAAGGGGCAGAATTTGTTGACTTTGTCATGCATTTCAACACAGTGATGTTATAAACATCGAGAAAAGATCAAATGAAAACGCTTGTCACTCTTATTCTGAATAAATGCTGTAGCGATACTTGCTCCAGGTTGACAAAGATTGGTCAATCAGATCAACCGACCCCAGTATCCGAGCGCAGAGAAGCAGACGAAATCACAGCTCTATGGAGAATGCAATGTTGAAAACGTATATGGAATGAATTACAGGAGGCAAATAATGTTAAATCCTGCACAGACCAAGATATACAGCTCATCATTCTGTTCTCTGGCTTAGCTAAAGCAGCAGTGCTGTTGCTGATTATTCTTCGCGTTATCTCGATTATCTCGCTTGTGATCTGCCCCTTAACCGAGAATGGAGAGGCTTTGAAACTTTCGGATGTTTTGTTCCACAGGCCTATCAGCAACCACCCTATGGATCCACTAGAGGCTGAAACTCATAGACCTCGGTTATGAACCCAGTGCTTAACGAGAGTTCAAGAGATATCTGTCAGGGGCTGAATTTAAGTCAACATAAAAGAGAAGTTGCTGTATTATAGTCTGAATGATATATATATCTTGCGATTTGGCCTTAGAAATTATACATTGTCTGCTGAGTCTGCTCTAACTAGAGACTTGCTGACTAGTAATTTAACAAATTCCCTACAAAACACGTTGAGTCAACCTGTACAAAATCATCAATAGTAAAAGACACATGCTTTATAAACGAATACAGAGCTGGTGATGATTTATTAAAGATCTGGGCATACTTCTTTGTTTATCTTTATCACAATTGAGATACAAGACTTGAGGAGAGGAGCATACTGCAGGTCAGTTCAGGGTAGGCATCTCGACACGCGTGCATGGAGTCGGCCCGATTCCCCTTGACCAATGACAGCACGTTTTCCAAGGGAGATCGCGAGCATTGATTGTGCATGCGACATCCTGTCTCTTAACGCTGGATGGCATTCGACCTGCCAACTTGATCTAGATGGATTGCCACGTGTTGGTCAAAGTTTGCAGCTACCGTGATCGGCCGATGAACCGAACAGGAGTATAACCAATCGAGATTGATAAACCGTAGCTAAGCTGCAATGGATAATTCTTGACAGGCGTCTAGACGTTGCAATAGTGTTTCAACAGAGCCATCATTCGTCATTTTCGACCCCGGCAGATGAATCGCGGGGAAATCTGAACCGTCTCTCTGGATCTAGACCATTCAACGGACTTCTCTACCACGGACTTCTCACCGTCAGTCCCTCATCACGAGTCACTAAAACGCAAAGCCTAACTGAATTGAACGTTGGACCACGAAACGCAACGGGCGTTTTCGCGTCGAGCTATGCGGGAATTGGCCGAGCGAAAATCCCTGTTTTTGGAGATGGAGACGTTGAGATTGGCTGGTCTGTTCGAGAGCATTCTGATCCACTTTATTAGCATGAGAGATTGCCATAACCTTGTTTCTCGTTGGTCAATCATGTGCGAGAGTACCCCACCCCCAGATTGGACTCGCCGTTGCGGAGAAATTGGGCCACGAGAAAATTACGTACTGGGACTGGGAGACATTTCTCCAAGATTCTGTGGTGCCATTTGGCGGTGAATCGGGCCATGAACTGAGAGAAAACTGGGAATGACCTTGGAGAAATACAGACAGAGAATATTCTACTCATTCAGGTAAGCAAGCATAAAGAGTCTGCCGTCTCTTGGTGCCCAGACCTGAGCACCCAAGCCGACGATTGCCATCCTCCCCCCATCTTTCATGTGCAAGCTAATACCATTCAGGCATCTGTCCCGCACTCTCAAGGCTAGGCAAACTTCTTAGCCCGTCTCTCCCTCCGGAAACCTGGCCGATCACCTCTCCATCTTTTCCCCCCAGCATTTAATAGAAATATTGGGGCGGTTGCCCATTCTCCATCTTTCCCCAGATCACACTTCCCCGCATCTCTCTCTCTCATATCACTTTTTTCTTGTTGTTTTCGGTCCCGGCCTTTGTTGAATCATGTCGGACGAAAAGGTCTCGGCTGCTGCCCCAGAGGCTCATCTCGATGCTTCGGATCCTAGCAAGACTCATCCTGATGTTATCGACCATGCGCGCTCTGCGGCCCAGAAGGAACAGAAGATGACCCTCATGCAGGGCATCAAGCTGTATCCCAAGGCTGTCGCGTGGAGTATTCTCATCTCGACTTGCATTGTCATGGAAGGATTCGATATTGTCCTTGTCAACAACTTCTGTGAGTTGCGCCGCATAGATGTACGCGACATGAACTGACAATTATTGTTTAGATGCTTTCCCTCAGTGGAACAAGAAGTACGGCCAACTCCAGCCTGATGGAACATACCAGGTGTCAGCAGCATGGCAAGCCGGCTTGAGTAATGTATGAGCCATCAAAGGCCACTCAATTGACAAAGCTAACCATCTTAGGGTGCCAACGTCGGTTCCATCATCGGTCTCTTCCTCAACGGTTGGCTCTCAGAGCGCTTCGGTTATCGATACACCATCATCGGCTGCCTCATCTGGCTCTCAGCCTGCATCACCCTCTTCTTCACCGCCCAGAACGTCCAGATGCTCCTCGCCGCCGAGATCCTCTGCGGTCTGCCATGGGGTATATTCCAGACCATCTGTGTCACCTACGCCTCCGAAGTCTGCCCCATCGCCCTCCGAGGTTATCTCACCACATACGTCAACTTCTGCTGGGGTCTCGGACAGGAAATCGGCATTGGAATCTTGCGATCTATGATCGGCCGAACTGATCAGTGGGCTTACAGAATCCCTTATGGTCTGCAGTGGATCTGGCCTCTGCCTTTGATCGTGGGCTTGTGGCTTGCTCCCGAGTCTCCTTGGTGGCTTGTCCGCAAGGGCCGTGTTGCTGATGCTAAGAAGAGTCTTCTCCGACTTACGAGCCTTAACCGTGAGACCGATTTCGATGCTGATGAGACTGTTGCTATGATGGTTCATACAACTGCTCTCGAGGAGAAGCTGACAGAAGGAAGCTCTTATATCGATTGTCTCAAGGGTGTCAACCGTCGCCGAACAGAAATCGTCTGTATGGTTTGGGCCATGCAGAATCTCAGCGGTAACTCCTTTTCTAACTACTCGACCTACTTCCTCGAGCAAGCCGGTATGTCTGCCGAGCACGCGTACTCCTTTGCTCTTGGCCAATATGCGATCAACATGATTGGTGTCTTCGGTGCATGGGGTCTGATGTCTATTGGAATTGGTCGCCGAACTCTTTATCTTTACGGATTGTGCGGTCTCTGCACTGTCTTGTGCATTCTTGGCTTCCTTGGACTTGTCCCTGAGGCTGATCGCCAGAAGGGTGCTCTTGCTACCGGAAGTCTGATGATCGGCTGGGCTGTTGTTTACCAGCTCACCGTCGGCTCCGTGGCCTACTCCCTTGTCTCTGAGCTTCCTTCTCGACGACTTCAGATCAAGACCGTCGCTCTTGGACGTATCTTCTAGTAAGTCTGACTCACAAACTACAAAAGTACGCGCAGCTAACCTATTGCAGCGGCATTGTTGGTATTGTCAACGCTGTTCTGGCTCCTTACATGCTCAACCCCACCGCTTGGAACTGGAGCAACTACACCGGTTTCTTCTGGGTAAGTCTTGAGCCATTCACTCACTGGATCCCCAAGCTAACAGGCTCAACAGGGTGGCATCTGCTTCCTCTGCGTCATCTATACCTACTTCCGCCTGCCCGAGCCCAACGGCCGAACCTTTGCCGAGTTGGGCGTTCTGTTCGAGAAGGGTGTCAGCGCTCGAAAGTTTGCTACCACCAAGGTTGATGTCTTCCACGAGTCTGTCGATGATCACGTTCTCGACCAGTTGAGCAAGGCCGATCAGGCTACTGTTGAGACCGTTGAGCAAGCCCCAGCACACAAATAGATCTCGATCAAGCGATGAAACGCCTAGACCACACTCTACTAAACAGCCTTTGCTTGCAAATAAGCAGGTCAAGATCACTTATGTATATAATAATAACGCAGAAATAATGAGACATTGATTAATCATCATGATCGCGTGCCATCTTCGGCGAACCCCAACCTCCTTCCGCTTATGTAGATCTATGCATACAACCTTAAGCGGAGCTATGACTTGATACGTGACCATTTCTGTCGATCTCTTGATACTTTCTCGGCAAATCCGAAAACCCCCACTTCTGCTTAATGTTAGCGATTGTCATGTTTTCGAGTACTTTTCCATTGGTCGTCAATTTGCCCTTGGCGAATGACGAAAATACCTTTTTTTTTTCTTTCTCGAGCGACCTGTGCTTCTTACTGTAATGGAATCTTTTAGTATGCTTCCCGCATGTATATAACATCTACTCGCATCGGGCCATAGAAAAGCCTCGATGCGATGCTGTTGAAGTTCAGTACCATTAGTGTAGCCTTCCTTCAGGCACACAAGCCATTGATCGACCAGGCAAGAGAAGGAGCAGACGAGCGAAGCGAGATCTGATCGTATGTAACACCAAGATCATGATGATTGAAAGGATTGGCGGGGAAAGATCTTGTAGCCAGGGCACCATGGTAGGCCGCCCGCCTCGGCATGATTATGCATTGCAAACGTTTGATGCTAGCTCTTCTCTCCCAAACAACGACGTTGCACTTGACGCCCTAAACGGCTACGCACAACGTGGTGCCAATAGCTCGAATGGTCAACAAGAACCAGGTTTGCCGGAACGATGGTTCGCAGTACAACGAGTACATGCCATGAGGTGTTCAGAAACCGATGGTGATAGTGCGAACACCGGAAACACTTTCCACCAACATACACTGGAAGAAAGCGATAGCATTATGAAGAACACTGTCCACCGGCAACTTCTAGCACCAAGTTCTATGTGCCGATTATAAGCTCTCAGCCACAGGTTGTATTAGCTTAAGGTATTCTGTTTCTGCTTGGTAAAGCTGACCAAGCTGTCGAGCCACTCCTGATGACCATTCAACATGGGATTTGGCTTTGTAGCCGCAAGCTTAGCCGCGGGCTGTCCAATCTGAGACTCCTGCGTCAAGATTCTAACCACGCCATATTCCAAGTCCTCCACAATCCAAGCGTGATACACATCTAGCTTAGAGCTCTCGTCCCCATCTACCCATGCTCTCCATGCCAAGCGTCCCGGTGAGCCCGCGCTCGGCGGCAGAGACTCCATGACTTCTGCCGGAAAGGGGGGAAAGCCGAAAGTCGAGAAGCTGAAGCTGTCGCCCTTCTTGAGGTTGTTGCCTCCGACTGGCGGCGTGATATGACTGCAGTTATTGTAGTACGACTCCCATTGTGTGATGTCGGCGAGGTAGGTCCAAATTTGGGCGGCTGTGATGTCGCGTACAATTACTTCATTGGAGACATAGTTGTCGGTGGTTCCGGGCAGGAACTTGGTAGGCCAAATGATTGCTGACTGCATTGCGACTGGATGGTGGAGTTGGAGTGTAACAAGACGATTGGTGCCTTTGGTTAGATAGCTGAGAAATCCAAGAATTCTAATCTTTGGTTATGTAGTATTCGGAGACGAAACTCAAGTGACACGTGACCTGACACAGGCTTTTTTATGGCACGCCCTCAGTCCCCCGTCAGCCCCACTCAGCTCTACTCACCCTTTATGCTAAGCACTGGGCCAGTGCCACTCTTGTGCCCATTTCTGGGCCCAAACTTTGAGTCTACGCCAGCTACTCTGACTCGATAAATATTATAGCAACCCCAACCGGGGTCAACCTCCGGTCCTTTTTTTGGTATCAGGATCCTGATTTTTGATCCTTTAATAAAAGTCTCTGAATTTGGCTCTGATTAATTCCTTAGAAGCTGTAAGTTCTAATACAAGGTCCATTACTGCGCAGGACTAATTGCATTACTGTGATAAGTAATCCAGCACTTGGTCCGATTAAGCACCCTCTCTCTATTTGCATTCGAACCTCTGGCTAGTATTTAAACTTAAATCAGATTTACTATTAAAAATATAATACTTAATTATATAAAATAGCTCTAGGCAGAAGATTAAATTAAGTAAAAGTACTTAGTAATACCTATTAATAACTAGGAAATACTTATCTTTCTTCTTAAATTAGGAGATATATTAAGTCTAGCTATTATATTAGCACTAGCTGCAGCCTTTACTTTAAGATAATAATATTACCTCTAATTTAATAGCCTTGGTATATACTTACCTATATCTAAGGACTTTATATTTATGGCATTTATTAATAAGAAAGGTATACTTAAATTTGCAATTTAGTTAACTTAAGATACTAAGAATATAATAAGTATACCTAATAAAAGGTAAGAATTATTACTTAATACTTAGATTCTTATTTTAACCCCTTTATATATTAAACTATAATATACTTTATATAAAGGAATAAAACTAAGGCTACTTTATTTTAACCTTATACTTTTATTCTTAGCTAGACTTCTAGCCTATAAAGCTTTCTAGGACTATAAAACTATTAAAAACTTTCTTATAATTATATTACCAGAAGGTAAGATATAGGTAATATAATAATAAGACTATCTTCTTAAGATACTATTTTTTAGAAGTTAGTTAAGATAGTATATTAAAACTATTAAGGTATATTACCTTTTTGCCTTATCTGGTAAGGTTTTAAGAAACTTCTTTATAGTTATAATAGGAAATTTATACTTTAAAATATATTTAAATCTATTAGATTAGATTATAGTAATAATATCTTTTATAACTTTTATATACCAGGCGTTTATAAGGTTTATTACTTTAAAATAATAAATCTTAGGTATATTATTAATTATAAGGATAAGATAAAATTTATTAGGTATACCAGAAAGAATATACTTAGTTTCACTTTATAATAAAAGATTAATAAATATACACCGCCAGACCATTTGGTTCTTATATATTATTCATCTATTGTTTTCATGATCTGTGATTTATGTGATTTAGTCAACCGATTGGAAATTGTGTCATGAGCTACTTATTGCTTTTCAACGATTTATTTCACTTCCTGAAAGTAAGACACGATGGTAATGCCTCCAAGAGCTCGCCAATGTGAATAACAATCACCAGGACCCTATTTTCAACGAAAACCGTGCCTGTCGGCTTATCTACCGCTGCTCTTATGATATGATTGCTTCTGAAAGGACACCCAGGCTCGAACTTGCATCCTCTTGCGGTTCTCGTGGAATTTCAATATATTTTGGCTACAAATTTCCAGACTGTGGTGACCGTGTGCTGGATTTGATATCGCCTTGCAAAATACCCCATTATTGCTTATCTGAGGGGCATGGACTACCACACAAGTTTTAGAGAAAAACTTAGATTTGTAATACCCAATTGCAACGTACGTTGATTTTACCTGGAAATACTCACGAGATTTCAGGATCGAGTAGAAGCGGCATCCTTCTGATAAGTTGGTGCTGAAGGCAGGATTCAATTAAAGAGGGATTCTGAAGGCTTGTTCTAGTTTTGGATTTCTGCTACCAGACTTGGAACTTGAATGACATTGGTTATTTCGCGTATGGCCACGTGTAGTTTGATTCTTGCTGGAAATATACTGGATTTTAACATCTTGGCCAATTGTGTTCCTATTTGATCAAGGACCAATATCGAACCGCTAGGGCGGGAATCGGAGCCTCTCGGGGCTATTCTAAGCGCCAAGGTACATGCTTGTCAAAGGATCGACCCGCAAGTTGGCTGTTAACTATCGTGCAGAAGTGCCAATGCGGCGCTTTTGTGACCTACCTGCTTAAGCAGGATATCTTCGAACATGCTGCTTGGTGCGCCTGGCCCGGAAGAAACTTTCTGCGGTAAGAAAGATTTTAAAAAATTCAATAGGACTTTTTAAATAAGACAAAATCGCATGACTACCTCGTATATGCACAAGCGGAGAGCCAGGATGCTTTCGGTAGCCGGACCGAGCCAGGCGAAGATCACTTCGATAAGAAATACCCATGTAATAACCCAAAGAAGGCGATCGGTTCATAGTCGGAAATTAGACAGAAGATCTAACTCCAATAGCAGCGCAACTAAAATACATTATATTTTGCACAAGAACTCTGCAAAATATTAAGTGGTGCGTCAAAACCTGCTTGAGAAGGTCGTGACGGGTTTTCAAAGGATTTCCTGAGGATTGGCAGATCCTGGTATATATCTTTCCTTGGCGCTGATGCCAAGGCGGAATATCCAAACGGAATCCGTCTGACAATAGATGAGTTCATGCAACGGATATATAAAAGGATCTAGAAGGGTCGAAGGATCGTACTTGCTTTTGTCAATCATCAGATCAGTAGTGGGATCATCCAGGACAGGGGCTGATGCTATCATTTATCTGGTACAAGCAAAAGTATATAAGAGCCAGAAGAAATTTCCAAGACTTCTGCAACATGCCACCCGAAACTCTAACCGGCGAAAAGACACCTACTTCGATATGTTGCGAAACACAGTTCTCGCTCTTCTCATCGCCGCCGAGGCAAATCATGGTCAGGCGGCCTTCACACTGAGAAAGACCTACGACTCCAGCAACTTCCTGGACTCGTTCAACTTCAGAGACGTAAGACGAGTTTCTGAAAAGCAATAAATCAAGCATTAATACTGACACAATGTAGCGTGCCTACTTTGATAGTATTGACCCTGGCTACGAGGGTGACCCGACCGGTGGCTCCGTCAACTACTTAAGCAGGAGCCAAGCAGTGGCCTCTGGCATCGTCAACACCAATAATGGCAAGGTTCATCTTGGTGTAAACTCCGTTGATAAAGCTGCGCTCCTTACGCCCGGTGGATCGAGGCATGGGCGTGGCAGCGTTCGTCTTGAGTCGAAGGAATCCTATAGCTCGGGCATTCTCATCGCTGATATTGAGCATATGCCCGGAACTGCATGTGGTGTCTGGCCTGCTTAGTAAGTAACTCTTCAATTAGAGGATGTGATGAAGCGTGCTGAATATATAGCTGGTCTTACAACTTTGACGAGGATCCGGTCGGCGAGATCGATATCATTGAGGGTATTAACGGTAACCAGAACGGCAACTATGTTTCTCTCCACACTTGTGGAGCATGTATCTTCAACCGTCCTGGAGGTGCTGACCCTCGAAATAATTGCAATATCGGCGGCTCTGACACCCGATACTGCACGGACGGTAACAACTAGTCAGTATAACTCTTCATGTTACAAAACTGCAGCTAACCAGCATAGCTCCGGGTGCGGAAACACCATGCCTTCAGGCTCTTACGGCAAGACCTTCAACGCTAATAAGGGGGGCGTTTACGCCACCTGGCTGACAACAGAGGCCGTCAAGGTCTGGTGGTTCCCTCGAAACAACATCCCCGCCGATATCAAGAACGGCAAGCCTGAGCCCAACACCTGGGGTCAACCAGCTACATCTCAGTTTGTCAATGCGAATGGCAACTGCGATGTTGGAAGGTACTTCAAGAAGCAGACTATAGTAAGATTCCATACGCCTGGTTTGATGGATGAAACGTGCTAATAGTTGCAGATTTTCAACACGGCGTTTTGCGGAAGCAACATCGATCAGGGTATCTGGAACCAGGAGTGTAGAGCTTCTACTGGCTATGCCACCTGTGACGATTACGTTACCAACCAGCCTGGTGCTTTCAAGGAGGCATATTGGACTATTAACTCTCTGAAGCTGTACCAGTGAGATACGGTCTAGCATTTGAGAAAGATAAACAACGGATTCATGCTGGTGTTAGATTGGATTTTTCAAGTGTGGTGTCGTATATTACATAGAAAATTGGAGAGACTTCGTTCGAATTCACTTGCGATTTAATACCATAGACAATGTCGCACGAAGCATAGATATCATCCCTATCAGATATATAAATGTTAAATGATAGAGGTTAAGCCTCAATCTTCAATCCAGCTTGACTCCGCAAACGTAAGTATCAAGACGCAGGTTTTCTTCCCCAAAGGAAATGAACAGGGAGATAAAGGTGAATCGGAGGATCCTTGATCTCATTCTTAACCTTCGCCATAAAAACCTGTATTTCCTCCTGCGACCATCCAAGCACAGCCGAGAAGATCTGCGGCGTGTATGATTCAATGGCTTGAGCCTCTTGGATGGACTGATATTTGCCAATTTCCTTGAGCTTCGGGTCTTTGGGCCATGACCCGAGTGGCATCTGTTGGAATGTTAGATATTGGTTGGATGGTAGTTGAGTCTCGTGCATACCTTGCGTACCTCTTCCCGTACGTTCTCAAAGCCAGCAGCAATCAGCTTATCCTTCCACAAAGGAGCACAATCAATTGGTTTGCCGAACTTGGCAGATCCCTCACACAGGGTCTTCAACCATAGCTGGGCATTGACAGCCTTCTCGTCCGTACCATCATCTGATAAAAACGGTGCCGCGACTGCCTGCATTTCGATGTAACCGCCAGGAGCTAGGTGTTGTAAGGCTTGCTGGAAGAACCGATTGTCATCGCTAATGCAGCCTTCCAGCTCTCGTGCGTGGATGAAGTCAAAGGGCGTGTGATAAAGCCATTCAGCCTCGAAATCGTCTACTTCAAATCGACAATTTGGTGGCGTCCTACGGTTTAGTTAGTCAGCTTCTAACCATAGACACGAGGATAGTTGCCATACCACTGTGGTTGGATAGGGCTAAGGTCAGTCCCGAGGACCTCAGCTGAGGGAAAGTCACTGAGAAGCAAAGTTAGCAAGAATAAAACATGTGAAAGACTTTCTGCCACGTAATAATTGACTCACTCTGCGAAGTCTATCGCCCAGATACCAGTGCCAGTTCCCAGATCTAGAACACGCTGAGGATGGTTACCAATAGGCGCCAAGAATAAAGCACCGTCTAGCATCAGAGAGTAAATGTGATGTACCAGGTCCATTCGCGTTTGCTCTTCTTCATCGTTAGGCTGAGAGAAGTTACATCAGCATTTCAATCTCAATGATACTTAGTTGTCAAAGTTCTGCGTACCACGAAGTAGGCACCTTCACGAAAAGCATGATACCGGCGGCCGTTCTTGGTCGTCTATTAGTAAATCGGATGGTTGGGCCATCAGGTGAACACTACCACGTATCTGTAGTTGAGAATGCTGGAGTTGATTGACGATGTCTGGCTGGCTGACCCCTCCCTTTGCGAAATGACGTTAGTCGGAACGAGAGCCATTGGTGCTGATAACTCACGACAGATTGTATGTGGAATCATTATCTTGAGTTTCCTCTTCCTAGACTTAGTTAGCACGGTGCTCAACAAAAGTAATCCATGGGAAACACACGTCAACTTCCAAAGGATCTTCTCTTGGCGGAGACTGAGTTTCAGCTACGAGGCCCTGGTTCGGGCTCGGACTCTTGTCATCTGCCATGGTTACGATAAAGTTGAGAGAAATTGCAACGTTTGCGGGGTTTTCTAACCGGGCTTTCGGTCTGCATTTATGGCCCGCTCCATTCATCACATATCACATTGCATGATAACATCCCTGCAAGCAGCAGCCAACCGAGATTGAAACCCAGCCCGCACTGCCGGGTTATTGAACAGATGGCGAATCGCATGTGGATTTAATCAGAGTTCGATATTTAGCCCGTGATCCTTTTGGTCCTTCTTGACCGCCAACGCTAACATCCTTGCTAAAATGATCTTAGACCCATTGGAATGGTAAGTTGAAGCTGACATCAAATCGGTTTCATTTTTCCTGGACTACTGTGACCTCATTTGAATCTTCCGAATCATCATGTCTCGCCTTCCTGTCAAAAGAATCCTTCTTACCGGTGCAACAGGCTATGTCGGTGGTACCATTCTCGACCACCTCATAAAAGCCCAAGATGAGGTTTTAAAAGGCCTCACCATCGATCTCCTCATCCGAAATGACGACGCTGCCGCCAAACTTCGCTCGGCTTACGGCGACCGCGTGAATCCCATTCAATGGGCTGGTCTCCATGACGTCGACTCCATCAGAGACATCGCCTCCAATTATGAGCTTATCATCAACACTGGCTCAGGTTTTATTCCAGACGGAGCCGAAGCTTTTGTGAGGGGTCTCGCACGTCGCGTTGAACCAGGTGTTCCCCCGCCTTGGCTACTGCACATTTCAGGTTGTAGCAATTTAGCTGATCGGCCACTTACTCAAAAAGCGTATCCGGATAGAGAATGGAATGATGCGGACGGAAATGCTGTTTACGAATTTTTGAAGTCTGAAGACGTGCGAGAGCCTTATCCTCAGAGAACCACCGAGGTTCGTGTCTTGACAACAGCCGAAGAGACTGGTGTGCAAGCTGTCAGCCTCAATACGCCAGTGATCTTTGGCGCTGGTAAAGGACTTTTCAACCAACAGGGCATCATTATACCAATCATAATGCGCTACGTTATTCAGCACGGACATGGGTTCAAGTTGAATGAGACTGCGAACTGGGACTGGGTTCATGTTGAGGATCTTGCTGACGCCTTTGTGCTTCTCACTCGAACTATTCTGGAGCGGGAAGACCGCGGAGTAGGCCATATTCCAACTGGGAAGAATGGTATTCTTTTTCCAGCTGTTGGGAGGGCTCTCCAGACCGAGATCATGCAAAAGTGTCTTGATGCTGCGTTCGATGAAGGAATCTTACCTCGTGAAGATACGCCTCCGTCAAAGGAGATTCGGGACGTTACTTTACAAGAGCTGGCGGATGAGATCACAGCTGGCCTTATTGATATGGCAGAACGCGGATGGGCGGGTACAAAGTCGATGAAAGGTACTGAGTTGAAACGAGTGGTTGGTTGGAATCCTAGTCGTTTGGAAGATGCTTGGAAACAGGATTTTAAGGATGAGCTTGAGGCATTGAAGACTGGGAAGAGGCCATGGACACTTGAAAGCTGTATTGGTAAGGCTGGATAGGTCAACGAAGTACTGCATTGGCGTGCTTGAGATCAGCTACCAGATTCTACAGGATATGACATGAGTTGGTTAGTATGATCCAACTCGCCTTATTCCTATAACTTAGCACAGCATCTTCTAACCCATAAGTCTCCTCGCGTACTAGTGAAATAACTTTTTCTTTCTCGAAAGAAATTACAAATGTTTCAGGCCCCCGGACGAGTGTTGCCCAGCTACTGAAGGCTAAGATTAGCCATGGAACCACAGGGACCATTGGCGAATACAGAATCAGCAGGGGTGTTGGGGTAACTATAGTATGAAGCCCTTGACCTCTGGCCAGCAGGGCAGACATTCGAGGGCGAGCTGGCTATGTAGTTGTAGCAGGTCATGCTTCCGTCCGCTTGGCTTAAAAGACAGCCGGGGTTTTTCATACATTCCACAAAGCAGTTGTAAACCCCCGAGGGTGTGTTAGGTAGATACGCCACATTTCCGTTGATGGTTAGAATAACGCCATTGCCGCCGTTCGACTTTGAAAGCAGGGCTTTAGGTCCGCGGGCTTCGTAGTAGGAGGCGACAGCGGGGATAATGGTCTCGACGGTCATTACATTTTATCGATTAGTGGTTATTCTTCCAGGGCCTAATGATACCAACTCACCTAGGTCTGTAGTAACACTTCCTGATGTAATGGTAGACCAGACCGTAGTTGTCGGCGAGGTAGTTGTGGTGCTGTACTTTGTTACCTTGCCAGGAAACTTTGTTTCAACGATAATCGTAATTGATGTGATGACCTTGACTCTTGTCTGGGCTGGTAGCGTCTTGTGAGGGCCGTGAACAGTGGTATTAATTGTCTTGATAATCGTCGAGAGAACTCTTTTGGGATAGTCGACTCGCTGGACATATTTAGAGTCGGTTTTGGGATTGATAGGAGCAACAGGAAGTTCTTTGGCAGCCGTCTTGGCAATATAATCGGGCGCGCCGAGAAGCTGGGTAAATCCACTGGGTGCTGAGACAGTGCTGGTGGTGTACTTGGTCGTAATCGTGGATGATACTGATGTAGAGATCGTTGTCGTAACAGTGGTAGATCTAAGAGTTTGCCAATATATCAAAAGTCAGCACAACACGGCCTCACTCGTCAAGTCAACTTCTTGCCAGTGACTGTCTTGGTGACAGTCCTGACATCAGAAGGAGCTATTGTGGTTGTAGTCGCCTTGCCTTGGCAGTCTCTGTCCGAGTCGTGGTGCGAGGTCGAGGGACAACAATAACGTTGACTTCTCGGACAATCCTTTTGATGACTGTAAGTTGGTTGATAACCGTAGTGTTGGCTGGTGGAATTTTATTAGCTGGGATGCTGACAGTACCAAGCCTAGTAGTACAGGCAACCTCGGTAGTGATTGCAAGAGCCTTACTACTCAGGGCGAGGAGAGCCAGAAGAGTGGATTTTAGGGCCACCATTCTGAATGAAAAAGATTAACACTCCCACAATGAGTACTTTTTCGAGGCAGGAAGGCAAGAGGAGTTATATACCTCCTCAGAAGTGGCATTAATCTGCGTAGTGGTTGATTAGGCTATTAGTCGAGTTGAGAATCAAGAGAGCATTAAAATATCTACAGAAAAGCATGGGTATTTTCAATAGTTTAAGAGACTATTAATAGTTATTGCCGAAAGGGACAAGCTGAGTTAATAGCGTAGCGAGACCCCAGTCCCTGAAATATGATATGGGTCAGTGCTGACTTCTTTCTTAAGCTTTTAATCGTATGATAATTTGGGAGGCGACTTCTTGTATGCAGTAGATTGGTCAAAGTATGGTATTGGAGTCTAGGTCTTTAGGGGCCTGTAAGCGAGCTCTTTAGGTTGAATAAAAGCAAATAGAGAAATTGGTAAGAAAAGCAGCAGAGGAGAATAAGCAACCAGTTGTCCTGGCTAATGAACAAACAAACCTGGATACCCCAAATCCATGTGAGTCTACAGCTTGTCGCATGAGATTCAAATATTTGAAAGCGATTACTAACTTACAGGGCATCCCAGACCAAGCGAATGCTGTCTCGACGTATTGTGCAGATGCCATTCAACAAAACCGCAACAGAGTGATGAACCGAAACATAATCTCTCAGCTCTATGCTTGCCCAAGCGAAGATGAGATCCGTCAAGTTCTAGGACTACTCATCGGGGACCTTGAAAGCAATTTTGGGCATACCCCGATAACGACTGACAGTTTGCCTCCCAGACCCGTGTCCGCTATGTCTCCGCAGCCAACGATCGGCCTTCAGCAGCCGCAATATCAGCTTCTGCCAGTTTCTCAGCCGAATTTCATCTATAGTCATGGGCGTCGCTCACAATTCCATACCCCAGCTGTTTCAAGCTCCGATGCAACTTCCAGCCGTTCCTTACAGAGTCATGATCAGTCTGACACATTCACAGAAGGCACAGCAATCTCGGACCAAAGGTCAACAGAGTTTGACTCCTTTGGGTCTCACCAGGATAAATATCAGCAGCACTCTGCCGCAGTTTCAACCACAAATGACTTTATCAGTGGCTCAACAACCGACGAACAACATAAGCCATCACCCCGGATCGATTTTTGCGGAAGGGAACCAAGGAATGACACCGGATGATCCTTGGAATGACTTCTCGCACGACTCCCAACATCAGCCGCAGCCTGTAAGGGAGGATCTGGTACAAGGCGATCTCCCGCCAGGGGATTATGATGAGAACGAGATCCTGAGCATGGCGCATTTTTAGGCTAGTGAATGTGATAACAGCTTAGCATCGCAGGCTTGGATTGAACGTGTTGAATCCCGACCAGTTTATGGGAAGGAAAGGCAAGCTGCAGCTTTATCAAGATGACAAAACCCAAAGTGGTGGGGAAGGTCAAAGGGTTGACAAGAGCTTGGCTGAGTTCGGATGTTTGAGCAGGGAGATTTTGGATTATGAGAACGTCAACTGTTACCATTCCTTTAGGTGTCGTCCTATGCCGTAAATCTATTTATCTTCTCTCTGCCTTGACAATTTGAAGTTCCTACAAGTCAAATCGTTGCATCAGATCGATTGATTTCTGACCCTTCCACATAAACTCATTCCTCTGGCTTCCGTCCCCAGACAACCCGTTGCTTAAAGTAAGCATGATGCTTGCCCGAGTTAATCTCCCTTCGAGCATGCGCAATGTAAACATGAATCTCTGTCTCCGACCAGCCCATGGTATTAGCCACAAAAAGCACAAGGCCTTCAGTATCCGAGAGAAAAACATGACGACCAAACTCCCCCGGTTCCTTCAACTCCGGGTCCTTTGGCCAGCCACCGAGAGGAGCCTGTCATACCGTGTGAGCATTCCAACAACTATTGATGATAAAGTCATTCTCACCTTGTACTCGTATTGCTGAATGTCAATAAATCCTGCTGCCTCCATGGCTTTCCTCTGTAGCTCTTCTTCGTATACACTAAAGCTCCTGCCGAATTTCTTGGCACCTTCAACGAATAGCTTGCCCCACTGGCCTAAAGCAGAAGTCTCCTTTACGGTATCATTATCGCTGGTGATGATAGCTGAGGGTTCAAAGCTTTCGACCCAACCACCTGGCTTGCAGGTCTTGTAGGCCTCTCTGAAGAACTGGTACCAATCAGGGATACTTCCGGCCAACCAGCGGAGATGGACGTAATCTGCTGAGTTGGGAGCAAATGTCCATTCTTGAGTACAATCTTCGATTTCACTGAAAGATACGTGTCAGTAGACGAGGGGCAGGTCTCAGTTCTGGTGACTTACAATTTGAGATTGGGAGAAACCCAGGCGGGTTGAATTGGCGATATATCGGTGCCAATAACCTCCACATTGGGGTGTTCATCTGCAAAGTCCCTGGAGCCAAAGTCAGTTGCCGTTATTAGGAGTCCAAGTCAAAAACTTACAAAGCCCAGATTCCTATAGAAGAGGAAGTTCCAGTTAGTTTTATAATATCAAAGCGACGTCCCAACAACACAACTCACCAGTGCCAGTTCCAATATCGATTGCTTTCTTGAAGAGAAGTGTTAGCCTCCCAACCAGCCCTCAAAGAGACAAAAGGTATACTCACTGTAATCTTGTCCTTATCAATCGGAGCAAGATAGAGTTTTCCGCCAAGACCTAGAGTTAGACAATGATGGCTAGCGAGGTGGTTAATCATGTACTAGTCTTTCTTAAAACTTCACCAACGTACTTCATATCCAGGGTTTCACTCTGTCGCTCATCGTTCGAAGCCCTTGTTCAGTAAGCCTCAATCTGGCATAAAACAAAGAGTCACCCTACCAATACTGGGCATTTCCAATTTCGCGATGGTATGTACGTCCGTGAAGCTTGCGATACTCAAAGATACTTGAAGTCATTGAGTCTGTAGAGGCCGAGAGGCTTCCGTCGCTGAGTGAGTTTCCATCGTCTTCGTTCAAGTCCTCTTCCTTGACTAAGGTTAGCATCAACAATGTGTAATGTCCACCAAGCATGAACAAACGCACCTCAGCGAGTTGCTGCCAGTGTGCGGCTGAAAGAACGCCGTTATCTCCAACATTCGGCTCGGGAGTTCGAGAGGGACTTTTGGCAGGGCTTTTGGTAGGGCTTTTGGTAGGGCTCTTGGAGCTCTTGGGGCTCGTCGTAGTTGCAGGTGGCGTTGACATTATGCGAAACAAAAGCCAAGGCGCTCTAGTGGCGGTTTATTTCAAGAAAAGGAATATCGCGCAATTTTTGCAAGAGAGACGAAGAAGTTAAAAGGACCAGAGACTTGAGCAGCGACGGCCACGTTATGATATGACAATGATGAGATATATCATATATCCCGGCTCCATAGCGGGGGAGAGTTTGGGGTTTGACGAATTGGAATTATGGGAAAAAGCCAGTTCGCATATAATCCTTGACTTTTGGCGAAACGAATGAACCAACCAACAAGATTACGGTTGTTCGTTGTGTTCATGCCAAGGGTTATTTGTTGGTGGGGGACAGCACATGTCAGATAATACTACCCAGAAAGTTCAATAGCTAACGATAAATACAGTCAAAGGAAAGTTGATGTATAATAGGATTTAAATCAATTCAATTAGATCCAATAGCTAATATAAGCGCAATATGAGACTCTGAACTTGGACGATAGATAATGAAGCGGGAATAGGAAAAGCATGACATCTCAACCCATGTCCTAAGCAAGGCAAGGGTATTAAGAGACTAACCTAATATGGTATGCATTGACATGTCCAATCGACATCAAAAATAAGGAAATAGCTAGGCAGTTAACTGGAAACAAAGGCTTCAATAGACACTAGCAGCCCGCCATTGTGATTACGCCGGCAGTTTTAAGTGGTATATTTAATTAGCCGCTTCATCTTGACTTATTTCTCCTCCTTCTCTATTCCTCTATTGTCTTTCAACTTTGCAGTCCTCAAAAACATGTCTCCCAACGCAATCTCAACTGGTACTCAGGCCAAGCAAGATGACTATCTTGTTAGCTTGGAGCAGTACGGCCTTCAACAACCCTCCGCCCAGCAGAAGATCACGCCCCTTGATATGAAAATGCCGAGACTTTATGGAATCCGTTTGGTCCTATGCTTCCCATTGACCTCTGTTGCGGATAAATTGCAGATGTATGTTTGATCTCTCAACAAGGCTGAAGACAAAATTGACTTACTTCTCTAGATACGAGAATCTGAAGAAGGGATTGGCGCATACCGTCACGTCTATTCCGTGGATTGCAGGAGTGATCGTGAGTTTTCACACTAAGAGCTTATATCGGCGGCTGTTAATCGATTTGCACTGATCATGAATCATGGCGAATGACTCTTTATTAAGCTTTAATCTGTAGAAGCCGCGTCGCACCTTCAATTCCTATTTTATTAATCTTATACAGTGCCTGGACAGGTAGCACAACTAAGCACAGCATTGACTGATTCCCAATCATAATGGCTCCCAACCCTTCCGAGTATACATGATGAGTCCAACTGGAACAATCGCATCCTCCCGATACACGACAAACTCTGGGTATTGAAGCGACCCCCCGTTATTGATAGTAACGCCCTCGACCTTTGATGTCGTTAGTGACCAACCGTTCGCAGGTGTCGGGAACTTACACAGTTGAAGCCACGAGAGGGCCTGGTGATGTCGTGGTCTGCTAGCAATTTGCGCTGAGGTTTGCTCGCCACGACGTAGCAAATAAGCATAGCGTGGAGGTTTGAGCTGACATAGTGGTTCTTCACGTAGACGTCTGCTTCTGTATCTCTGATGAACATCCTTGCAATATAACTGGGGAATATGAGCGGGACTCACTTGAAGAATTCGGTGTAGAGTAAATGCCGGGACCAAACATTCCGTCGTCATCTTGGAATGTTAGTGTGCTTATGTAATTTCTCGTCAACGCTGAACTCACCGGCATATTTCAGTTTGAATGACTGCCTGAGTATGCCGCATGTGCCACAATCATCGTCGTGGCAGAGCTTCAGATCATTGCCCGACTCTCCAATGTGACATGCACGCGATGTACCATGATACAACCTCTTATAACTCCCACCATTCCTGTAACTGAGATTAGTGGTCACATGGTTTCAGTAAACTCGAGCTCTGTCTTACAGATATGTGAAAAAGCGCTGTCCCCGATAAGACTTGTCGATATCGTCTCGACTGGCGAGGTAGATTGACTTGACCTTGGCACTTTTCTCATCGTGGCACCATGAATGATAGAACTTGAACTCATCTGAACATTTGGATTAGTGCTGATAAGATAGATTCGAGATAGAGTAGACCTCACGATCCTTGTAGTTTGGATCACTTCGACTCAAGCGTTTCATGCGCTAAAAGACTGCTTAGTATCCGTCTCAAGTGGTCGAGCCAAGTACATACAATCGGCATTGTGGTTATAAGACAAGACTTGAGGCTGGCTACTTTGAGAGATAAAAGAAGCAAGCTATTTCAACAAATTCCCGTCGGTTGAACAACGTTTGAATCTCAAAAATACTTTGATTTGTCTTATGCGAGTGCGGCTCTAGGTGCCATGATGACCTGATCTGAGGAGCCATATAAGTAGAACAGCTATCAAGGTGTATCGCCTATTCTGACAACAAGCAGTTAACGGATCAGAATGTCCGGAGCCTCTGAATGCTAGAGGCGAGAAGGATTAGGCAGCTCTTGGCCAGTCAAACTGTCGCCTCACGTTTGCTGAGCAGCTCGGACGTTGATGCACATCAAAAGTCCTAGATATCCTTGACGTGGCACAATTCCCTTCCATTCTCCGGCCTTTTTACACTTTCAATCTGCAATCATCAATCATGAAACTCTTTTGGCGTAATCACATCAGCTCTGAGAGCTCTACGGCTTATCAGATTGAAGTTGGGTATTCAATAATAGCCAATGGAATTTCGGGTGGTTGGAGGTTGGGTGACTTGACTCATATCATAACTCAGGCGAGTGCATGCAGCGCTGCAGGGAACATAAGCTTACTTACAAGGTGTTCTGGGCAACTAAGCTTCTCACGAACGGCCACGTAAGTAAGCAACTATTCTGAATCGGTCTACCGATTACCCAAAAGAGAAGTGCATTGCCTTACATGTTGCATTCGTTTATATTTATGTTCCCTCTAATGTCTGGTGATTGTGATACTGTGTTTCAACCCCCCTGTGAGATTGCGTAATCAACCATCATTTTAATAGAAACGTTCAATCAGCTGACCTGTTCCACCGTTGTGTGAACAATTGAGGCATTCATTCTCATGCACAAGCGTGGCGTTGCTGACTGGCCAGTTCACTGGATGGCTCCTTCAACCCCCCAGCAATCTTACTGCATATTGAATGACGTGGCGAGGCTGCGAATTCATTAGCCCTCTAGAGCAGGTTCCTAAATCAGTTTTCAACTGTGATAATCTAATTAAGCTATTAGCCCTAGCACGAAGGTATTAGATAGAGTCCTGCCCTGATCCGTAATCTCATGAAGATAACACCTCTCAAACTTTTACTCGAGCATGAAGAGATCATCATTCTCAGACACTAGGCGACATGGGCAATCTTCTCGGCACTCAACCCCATACCGTCCCTATGATAGCAGCCAGAGAGAAGAACTCAGAGCTACTGCACAAGAGACTCTAGACATCTCACGCAGTCTGCTCAAAGAATTAGGGACAAACGACTTGGCGAGACACTCCGTCAAGTACTCGTTCGGCTCTCTTACTCGTCTTCACCCTGGCCACTGTCCATCATACAGACAGCCAGCTACCATAAAGGTCATCAACGATGATACGCTCAATGCCGCCATCGAGCTTTGCCGAAGAGCACAAGTTGATACTGGTCCAAAGAGTCAGCCTCCCATTGTTATTAATTTTGCGAATCGTCACTCTCCAGGCGGGGGATGGCTCAACGGGGCCATGGCCCAAGAGGAGGCACTCTGCTACCGAAGCACCCTCGCCTTGAGTCTCAACAAAAAGCACTACCCCCTCGAGAGAGACGAGGCTCTCTACAGCCCCTATGCACTCATCATGCGTGATGACCTATCCTCAGGCCATGAGATATCTTCACTCTCAGTAAGAGAACTCCCCGTGGTGAGCGCCCTGACTGTGGCTGCCTTACGGAGTCCACCAGTTCGCCTTTTCACCAACGAACCTCGCAAGGACAGAATGCGCAGGTCCAGTTCTGAAGTCTTCGAAAAGCGTGTCTTTGCAAACGATCGAGACCGCGATATCACAAAGGCTAAGATGAGACTTTGTTTGCGCATGGCGGCTAGACACAAACATGACATGCTTGTGCTTGGTGCTCTGGGCTGTGGAGTCTACGGTAACCCGCCAGAGGACATTGCTCATTGCTGGCTGGAGGTATTGAGGGAAGATGAGTTTTCGGGAAATTGGTGGCGGGAAGTATGGTTTGCGGTCTTTGACCCAAAGAACGAAGGCAATTTTGAGATATTTCATCAGGTGCTTGACGGGAAGCAAGTTTAGACTCGACGGCTCTGATAATAGAGCCGGCGTGTCTCTCATTGCCTAACAGAGCGAGGAATTGAGGCTGCATGGGCTGAGCCATTTGACACCGCCCACATAGTAGCCCAACACCTTCCCATGGCAGTATTCTTTACTCAGTTACTGTGTCTTGCGATCTCTCTTCATCCTCTTCCCCTTAGCACGTATCAGTTCAACCAGTCGAGCTACGCCCCGACGTTGTGGAGCTTCCGTCGCACCTGGAGCGGAAGTGTCAAGTAGTGAATAATGAACGTGGTACTCTGCTTGTGGATTATACGCCAATTTGACCGCTCTGACGAAAATGTCAGTGCGAATGCCCTGTTTGCAATCAGCCGATATACCTCTTTGTGCTTGAATAGACATTGCTGCTCAAGCGTTCAACCTCAATGATTGGTGATAAGGCTGGATGGTATCTATCCCCCACACCTCTTCGCCATATTCGTAGGTGCGCATCCTCAACAACATAACCGTCTTCAGGCTCAGAGACTTGAGCCAGAGGCATGCTCAGAGTGACGTTTCTGCGTGATTAAGGGGTGACAAGACCTCTTTGAGAGACTCAAGGTCTAACTGAGTGATATTGTAAGGGCTCTGATCGATATTATCTGCATTGCTGTCTAGCAATAGTTCTGTGCAGCGGGCGGATACCCAGATGTTGAGGGTCATGAGATTCTCCAAAAGATCAAGGCGAAGCCCATGGAAATCGAGAGACGTTTGACGCTCTTCTGGCAGTGGTGATAGCGTAGGCGACGAGCACGGCAACAGCATAGGGAAGACTGGCTCTAAAGATATCTCAAGATGTCTGCCGTAGGTGCGAAAGGCTGGCGGCGAAATGGCTACGTCGACCTCCTCTTTCCAGAGCTCCGGTACCTGACAGAAACCAATAAACATGCTGAGAGCAAAGATATCTCTGAAGATGAAGGTAGTCGATTCGTAAATTGACTCGAGGCATTCCAAGGACCTGCACGCCAATGATGAGCAAATAAGCTATATGCGCAGAGCTGTCCATCTGGCTCTTACAAGACCTTACATGACACTAGCATACTCAAATATGGGCTGCATGTCGACAATTTCTCAGAGCTCAATTTATGGCTACTCCAGCATGGCCCTAGAGAAGAACAGGTTCGAATGCCAGGATCCGCATCCTCACCATACACCCTTGCGATGCGTTGGCCACACGCAAAGTGGTTCTTCCAGGCAGAAAAGAGCTGCAGGGCATAGGCTTTGTTGCTGAAGCTATCCCCCAATGGGAAACCGAGCTGGAGTCTTGTAGCATCAATCGTTTCTTGGAGCTCGTCGTGTACAGAAGATGGCGTGGTGCATCGCCAGCGGCAGAAGTGAGATTTGGCTTTGTCATCTTTATCACGATGCCAGACGATATGTTGGCGAAGGCCGCAGGAACGCCACAGCTCAAGATAGATCCTGTCGCGGATTTCACGAGGCAGAAGGGTGATGAATGCGGACTGATGCTGGGGACGTGGAGGATTATAGGTCATTTTGGGCATTATTGTTCGTCGCATGATTATGTCGGAGCAAAGGATTCGGCTCCCTTTTAATCCCTCCCTAAAAATACTCAGACGGCTTTGGCCCCCTTTCTGCAGAGAGCATGTGCTATATTTAGGCGCTGTTCCCTGTCTTGACCCCAAACCCCGCGTAATGAAACAATTCGCCGGCTATAGGTACTTCCTCGTGGATCTTGTTCTGTATAGATATATTAGCACGCATACTCTTATTGCCTTATGTATAAAGCCGAAGATCTGGGAGTGTTGCGGTCTTGATACTTGGGATCTCTTGACTGTCGTCGCATGTGTGTTGCCTTTTCATGACAGGCATACTACATAGTCAATCGCCAGGGCCCAACTGCTTCAATTCGAGGCCGGCAGATAAGTGCCTAGAAATTGAGTTCTAAGTAATAAGAGACTTACTAAAAGCTTCTTATTATAGACTGATGTTTAAATTACTATTAAATACTTATCCAAAAATTGTCTCAAGTTGACCATTGTGTAACGTCCCTGGTAATACACTTGAGTGTCGGTTTTATAATTAAGTGAGCAGCTAGGTCATATTACGAAGGTAGAGATAGAGAGAATAGCTACGAGTCAGTCCGCATGGGACTTATTAACCGTGCGTATTTAACTTTGATTTGTTGTCCACGTATACGAGATTGTATTACGAACTCATTGTGTGTAGATATCAGCTATCCGAAATATTTCTGTCGGCTCCCGATTCTTTATAGCTGTTGCATTAAACCGCCCTTTTATCTGGACTTTCTGCCAGCTTAAGACGAGAATCACGCCACTGAAAACAGTTAGTTTTAATGTCTTTAATATGAACACTAAGTGCAACTTACCTTGCCGCACGAAATCGGCTCATAGAGTGGAGGGTGCTCCTCGTCAACACACGTCGGCACCACCTCGCAGACCGCATCCGGGTTAAACCCCAAGAAGAAGGGCATAGCATAGCGAGATGTCTTTTGCCTATTGTACACCCGATGAACCGTCGACTTGAACCGATTGTTCGAGAGCCTCTGCAGAAAGTCACCAATGTTGATGACAAGCGTCCCCTCAATCGGTCGGGCGTCGAGCCACTCATCATCTGCCGAGAGAACCTGCAGACCACCAGACATGTCTTGCCATAGCAGAGTCACGCACTGGATGTCTGTGTGCGAGCCGATCCCGACGTCGACATCCTCGGTGTTGCCGTCAGTACCGGGGTAGTGAATGTGCACTGCGTCAGCGCCGGGAGTAGTGATGATGGAGTCAAAGTAGTCCTCAGGTAGTTCGAGAGCGAGGGCGAACAAGCGGATGAGTTTGCGGGCTAGGGTTAGCCGCTTTTGGTAGAACTCGGTGAGTACAGGGCGGAATTTCGTGAGATGGCTTGTCCCGTCCCAGACATAATCTGTGGAAGCGAAGTTGGAGTTGATATCATCGACACAATCGTGTGATGGGTCGATGCGAGTATCATATCGCATAGAGAAAGTTTCCTTCTTGTCTGAAAGATACAATCAGTATGTGTAAGTAAATTGAGACATGAGTCAGCCGTTTGCCTACCTCTAGTCTCCTTATTGTTGATCTGCGTGCTTCCTACACCGTGATAACCACAGAACTTGCCCGCCTTCTCAAACGAAACACGATCCTTGTCTTGCTGCTCCTGGTTAAAGAAGGCCTTGACCTGTTCGAGAGCCTGCTCAATCAATCCCTGGGGAATACCATGATTGCATACGTAGAAGAACCCCGTGTTCTCTGCAGCCGCTTTGATCTTGGTTGCGATGGCTTTGCGCGCAGTCGCATCTCCATCGAGGGAGCTGAGGTCGATGACGGGCATTTCATCAATGGTTGGAGTGCGGGGAGCCCCACAGCGCACACGGCGGGAGACAGGTCCATTTGGTGTCATCAGCTGGACCGTTGTGAACGCCGAGACTGGGGCTGTGGTCTCAATTGCGGTGTTAGACATGACGGTTAATCTCGATCACGAACGCTGTGAAAAATGAGTGTTGAGATGAAGATGCCGCAGAGGAAACGGTCCAAGGTGGGGAAAGACTCGTGATGAATAATAACCGAGAATTGGTTATCTGGATTACCGGTTTTCTCAGTTGTTAATGCTTAGAACTCTACCATAAGTAATAGATCCGGAACTGGCGATCTCATATAAGATAACAGACGCCCGTTTGATGTAGTTGAGTTGTTGAAGTTGCGCAATATTCGGGTGACTCTAGGTTAGGCACAAGACGGAGACCGTCGGAGATGGGGACCCATAACTGCCGACGGGGCCATCCGTGGCGGAGTTCCCCGTTCCCCTATCGCTGAGAGCTCCAAGTTGAGCCCCACAGGATTGGCCCTTGTATTGGCTGGGCCGGTATACTCACGACTCTAGTGCGACACGCAATCTGATAGACGTTGGCTATCTTCTGCGGGGATAGATAACAGCGTCGCTAGTGTAACAGCCCTGACCGGCGACCGTCGGACATGACATCGACACCAATGAGAATGAAGTTGTAACCACTGACCTTATCAATTCTAGATTTTGAATCTGGGGAGTCTTGATTATATGTTTCTGATTGGCCCAAACTTGATATGCTGCATTCTATAAACATCAATCCTGGTCCTGCACTTACAACAGTTTCCAATCTTACAGAGTCAAGCCCTCGTTTCCCGTTGTCATAACTCAACGTAGGAGAAATCATGGCTTCACTCCTCTCCAAAGCCCACGACCGTCTCCTCGTAAAAAAACACTGCGCAGACGGAACAACCGAACCAGCCAACTTTCTCGACAATGACTCTATCCGCCCAACCCCCGTCAAGGACCGGACCTGGACATCCATCACATACTCAGCCTTCTGGTTCGCAGCCACTGCAAACGTGAGCAATCTATACGCAGCTTCTACCGGCCAATCTGTTGGGCTGAGTATGTGGGAGGCTCTGGCGTGCTCGCTTGGTGGCCAGTTACTCGCTGGCTGTCTCATGGCGCTGAATGGTCGTGCTGGTGCATTGTATAGAATTCCCTTCCCTGTTGCGTGTCGAGCGAGCTTTGGGACTTGGGGGGCGTTGTGGCCGACGTTTAATCGTGCGGTTATGTCGATTGTATGGAATGGTGTGAATGCTGTGCAGGGAGCGCAGTGTCTATAGTAAGTCGGATTCTGTCAAATATTGGACCACGACCAAGCTAATCATGCTCCATTGCAGTGTCTTTCTCCATGCCATCTTTCCTTCCATCGCCAACATTCCCGACATTATGGGCTCCAAATCCGCCCTCAACTCCGCTCAAATGCTTTGCTTCTTCCTCTACTGGTATGATATTACTACCCACGTGAAAGTATTTACTAACGTCACTGTATCTTGGCAGGCTTATTAACTGCGCCTTTCTCTTCGTCCCCGTCCCCCGCATGAGGAAGCTCGTCCACATCAAGGTTGCCGTCTACTTCGCCGCAACCATCGCCTTCGTGGCATGGACACTATCACTCTCCGGCAGCGTTCGCAAGACCTTGACTGAGCCATCAACCGTCAAAGGCTCCGAAAAGTCCTGGTTGATCCTCAAGTTTCTCTTCCTCGGACTTGCCAGTTGCGGCACTTTTATTTCCAATGCATCTGATCTGCAACGTTATGCCTCTAAGCCCAACGATGTCATTGCCGGTCAGGTTTTCAGCTTTCCCATGTCCAACTTCTTGGTCGGTGTGTTTGGAAACTTGATCGCGGCTGCCAGCAAGGGGATCTTTGGCGAGGTCATCTGGAATCCGCTTACGACACTGGACATGCTCATGCAGGGTGATCGCCATACATCTGCGAATCGCGCGGGCTGTGCATTGATCTCTTTTGCTTATGTCTACTCTACTGTCTTCTCAGCTATTTTTGAGAACTCTATTCCGTGAGTTCAGGATAAATCCCTTCCTTACATGACCTATGCAACTCCTTGCTGACCTTCCCATCCTCATAGCGCCGGAAACGACATCGCAGCTCTCATGCCCAAATACATTACAGTGAAGCGTGGCTTCTTTATCTGTGCAGGTATGGTTACCTTATTTCCCCCAATGCCTGGAAACAAGTTAGCATGGAACTCGTCGCTAATTAAAAATTTCTCTTTTAGTTATCTCGTACGCAATTTGCCCATGGTACCTACTTTCATCTGCAGCCGTGTTCATCAACTTCCTCAGCTCGTACCAGATCTTCCTTAGCGCCATCACAGGTATTCTTATCTGCGACTACTACCTCCTTAGACGCGGCCTTTTCGATATACCTATGCTTTATTCAGGGCACAAGGGCTCTACCTACCACTTCTTCCACGGCTTTAATCTCAGAGCGTTTGCCGTCTACTTAATTGCCGTTGCACCCAACTTCTATGGATTCCTCTACCAAATGGGTGTTAGCGCACCATTGGGTATTCAGCGGTTCTACTATGTTGCTTATCCTGTAGGACTCTTCTTAGCGTTTGGAAGCTTTTGGTTGATAAACACAATCTTCCCGAGTAAGAATATTCCAAAGGACTTGGGGTGGCAGGAACCTAAGGACTTTGTGGAGACCCATGATGGTACCTTTGTCAATGTTGTGATTGACTCGTCTGATGCTGCCTCCGGGGATCAGGAGATGGGTAACGCTCAGAAGTCTGCCACGGAGAAGTATTGAGCCAGTATTAGTCCTTAATTAAAATGAATATCTCTTGTTTTCCAAAGTCATGAGTGATCCCCATCCCATCATCTGAACCGGAAAATGGTGTCCAGCCTTGAATCATTTATTGCCAAATAACTCTACTATTGATCCCGCTAGCTGACCTCTGTTGATGTATACTCCATCCTAGTACTCAATGCTTCAAAAGGCGGCCACCAAACATCCAGACCAGGCAACATCTCTGTCTGCACGTCCATCTCTGGTCGCACCGTATCGAGAAGCCGTTTCCTCATCATGTTCATAGCCCAGATAGAGACTGGTTCAACAACATAGGTATCCTTTCGCAGATTCTGCACTTCCTGCATTAGACGAAACGTCTTATCAATGTCCTCGAGATGGTCCGCAAACTCGACTAGTGTGACGTGTGCATAAGCACCCATGAGAAAGTCAAAGGTGTGAATGACCCTCTTCTGCCCCGTCATTTCCCTTGAGATTCGTATAATTTGGTGACTGTGTTCCAGAATGGGCTCAATGTGCTGATCATACACGGCGTTCTCACGAGCGTTTTCGATGTCTGCTTGCCGTAATCGGGACAGTTCCCATCTGTGGGTAAGCAAGCTGAATGTCGAAATGGCGAACTTGAGCTCCAGACTCCCGTCCAAGTTTCGCACTGTGATACGTTAGATGCATACACAAGCCCGAGAAGTTGCAGTATTAACGTACGTTTTGTATTAGCGGTATGCCATTGTGAGAGGTTCCTTTGAAGTTGCTCTGCTGAGATATGCTCCTCAACAATGCCTCGGTATAGTAATATGAAAAGCTCAAGTTCGGCAACAATTTCTTTGTCTAACTCGTTGAAATCGTCTGCGTGCTTGACTACGTCGATGTAATGTGCCGCCAGATCCATTCGCACAGCCGACAGCTTCCCTATACCGATAGTAAATCTCGCACACCAGTAAGTACTTTTCTGTGCATGAAATGGGGAGTTAGATGGCATACTTGAGATGTTGAAGACATGCAGTATTCCACGTCAGTATTCGGTTTCTATCGTCCTCAGGGTAGCGTAATGACAAGGGCGTTTGCTGCTGAACAGGAAAGTCCAAGGAGAGCATAAGGTGAAGGATGAGCGAGCCGCTTAAGAGCCACGCATCGATAAAGCTATCAGAGTAGCCAAGACTCAGATTGAGAAAACATGTCAGAAGAATCGCGTAGAGGGACGGCAGACTCAGGGGAGACTCGAGCGCGAGCTTTTCCAGTCCAGATTTAAGTATGCCGTAAAGCGACGTGTGAAGGTCCTTGCTGATGATGGAGAAATTAGTTTGCATCCCTGCAAGCATGCAGGTGACAGAGAGTAGATTATCCTCTCCACTCAAGGTTTTGTCGATGGCCCCTTGTATAAAGTGCAGCCGAGGTATGTTCTTCCTGGAACTAATACATGCATTAGCAAAGTTCAAGGGTATAAAGTGGTGGAATGAGATTGGGTGCATTTGGAGATCAGTAGTTGCGAGTATTAACTCACGTTTCAATCAGACGCAAGCCCAGTCCATTTGAAGCTAATTGAGCCTTGATGGGATCAGATAGCTCGACGACATCCTTTGGAGTTTCAGGGTTGCCCTTGATCCAGGTGTACATCTTCCGAATGACACGAACTGGGGCAACTGGTGGATCAGGACAAGTTGCAACTCTTTGATCCTCAGTTCTCTCCCGAGAGACTTCAGTAATCACTGGCACTGATGTAGTGGCATCTCGATTACTTGATGTAGGTTGTAGTGTGCGAGAGGTCGCAGTTTGACTAAGCTCGCGAACAGCCAGGCGCAACTCTGCCAGTTCAGACTCGAGGGCCATAAGCCTAGGGAAAGAATTTTAACTCAGAGTATATGGCGCAAATTATCGGACAGCATACCTTTCTTCGCAATTGCACGCTTGAACAAGCCGAGGTGAACTGCTGGTGGCGGTATCCTCAAGCCCTACAGAGGTCTTGGTGACGCGATGTACATCGTGGGGAAGCTCGCAAGGTATTCTACACTAGGCATCGACATAAGTTCTGTGGAAAACCCCACTCCGGAGGCTTTATAGAATGCTGACCTCAAGGCTTTGCAACGACTACAGACAGCTGAGCCGCTGGGTACCTCACAACGTGTCTTGAGACGGCGACACGTTGGGCAAGACACGACTCTTCGGCGGCTTTGGGGCATTTCCAAGTAAACCGTGTTTCGAGGAGGAAGCAGTTGTTATATAAGATCATCTGGTAATTTTAAGATACAGCTGTAGTTGCTTATAATAAAGATAAGAGATTGAGGTTCAGAGAGCTTAAAAAGAGGTATATAATAACGTCATGTGCCGAATTTAAGCCGCTATCTGTTAGCGCCCGCAACTAAACTTCCAGCGCCGAATTCCGCGACTTCAACTCCTACGGTTCAGCCAAGTGAACCGCTTGTATTTAGCTTCTAGTTCAGCTCACACCAACACTTTTCAATTGAGGTGTAGTGTATATTGCGGCTGATGGTCACGTTAGCTCCTTCTCTTCACCTCGAACCTCCCAACATAAGCGCCCATACTAATGCAATTGAGTATAATTGGTCCGCCTTTTACAATGATTGCCGTGCACTCACGCATTGTGTCAAGTTGTGGATACTTGCTTGCAGTGATTAAGAGGACACACCTGAGCTGCGCAGGTACCCAGACAGCACTCAGCTTGAATTGCGCTATCGTGTGGACAACTTACAATAGTCACGACCCCTCTATGCCCTGTTTGGTAAAGGTCACGCCTCCCGTAGCATGCCCCTGGATATATCTAGTCTAGAACATGAACGCCCAAAACATTGCAGAATTCTGATAGGTATAGTGTTAACTAATTATTAACACCGCCTTGGCTTTAGCCAACACCACCATTCACACTATTAAACACTATAGCCATAGCAAAAGGCATCAGGGCCTGATTCCTCTATTATTATTAGTATAGGTTCTATCTCTTTGCAGAAGCTTATATAATCTATTTAGAAGTAATTTAAGTCTTCAGGTTATAATATTTATGCCATATAGTAGGATAATATTTCTAAATCTTATTTAACTAGAAAATATTACCTCTGCCTTACTAAGTAGGAAAACCTTATACTTATAACTCTAATGCATAAGAACTAGGAAAGACTCTGCTAGAGTATTTAGAGTTCTTATAAGATACTCTAGATTACTAGAAGCTCTGCTATAAACTGCCCTAACCTGATAAAGTTTCTTATAGTTAGGTTTTTGCAGGCGGTTTGCAATAAGGATATTAGAGTCTGCCTGGCTATAATTATAATGTTAAAAAAGTCTTCGGACTTAATAAAACTACCGGAATTACTACTATTACAGCCTGTAGGGTAATTAGGTTCCAAACTCCACAAAAGCCATTATATATAAAAACATAGCAGTAGTGTTTATATCTTTTCTTAGTTAATAGAATATGCTTGTTTTTAAAGAAAGAGGTGTGGGGTTGCCGATGTGGGGTTCTGCAGCTATATCTATAGCTTAAACAGTTTTACTAGCAGAGATTAATATATAAACGGCACACATTTATGGTTTAAAAGGCAGAGTAAAACAGAGGATTACTTATTACATTATTAATTATTATCTATTATTAAACGCTAGCTATTAGTTTACTTACTAATATTTTTATTAATCTTATTTCTTAAGTATTTAATTACGCAAGAAACATACCTCTGATATTTAGTACCTTTTATTCTATTTAATAAAATAGACTCACTACCTAAATTCGGGCGAGAAATAAACCAGAATGTAATGCCTACCTTTGGTATCTATGCTCCTATCCTGGCAGCACGCAAAGCTGTTATTTCCTCGACGCGGCGGCATATCTTCCAGTATGGGAATCATCCTCGGCAAGCACTGGACATCTACTACCCCGAGACCAGTAAGGAATCTTCAGAACCTAAGCCTGTTCTCATCTGGATTTTCGGCGGAGGATTCAACCAAGGCTGCAAAATACTTCCTGGCTACGCTGATGGAACCGTATATGCCAATATCGGTCATTACTTTGCAACCAAGTTTGGCTTCACAGTTATATGTCCTAATTACCGCCTTATCGCTGATGGAGGTTACTACCTCTCAGGTGGCGAAGATCTAGCGCTCACCATCAATTGGGTGCAGAACATCTTGACGAAAGCACAAGGATATGAATCCATAAACCTCTTTCTTATGGGAAATTCGGCTGGGGGTGTTAACCTTGCAACTTACATACTGCACGACTTTTGCTGCATCTCGGAAGAGTCTTGTTCGGCCAGCCCGAAATGGAGTCAAACTCCAGGCAGTTTTGTTCCTCTCGGTTTCGTTTCATTTCCGAAAAGCGCACCCGCAACGCCTTGAGGCATTGCAGAGTTGGTTCCGTGGCCCAGATCGCGATACTGTATCTCCTATTGGGCTTCTTAGATCACACAACCTCCAAGATTCCATTCTTACTTCTGATGTCAATTTCTCGGTACTAAAGGGAACTCTGGATCCGGTTGACGAGATTCTAGAGCCAACAGAGGAGTTCGTACAAGAATGGAAGGGCTCTCCCCTGCATAGCATTGTTCTTGAAGGGCATAACCATATGAGCCCTCAGCTCAGCCTTGGCACTGGTATAGCTTGTGAAGAGGGGTAGGGGGAGGACGTTGGTTAATTCCACCTCTTAAGCTGCACCTAGCTTAATAGCTGTTATTAACTAGGGGTATATAATAAATATTATTTTTTTACTTTATAAAGTTATAAGCCTTATATTTATTAATAAGAAATATATTATAATTAGTTAATAAAGAATTAATTAAATTATTTTTAAAATATAATTATAATAAAAATCCTTATAAATTTAAGTTAAAAATAAATTAAATTATTATTTACTTTAAATTTTTTTTTCCCTTACTATTAGCCTTATATATAGCTATTAAGCTTTTTAACTTTTCTATAAAGATTTAAATAATAAGACCCCTATAGTAGGCTATTATTATAGAATTTAAAGTTATATAAGGTTTATCTGCCTTAATAATATAATTACTACCTTAACCAGGCAGTATTAATACTAATTACCTCTTAGCAGTTAGGTTACCCTTCTTCCTTTATCCTACCTAAAGGATATACCTAGTCTATCTATTATTAAATAAGTTCCCTAACTTGGCTTTCCCTTTTAACCCTTTTTACTAATAGTATAATAGCTATACTACCTTAATGCCTATTATATAAAATAGCCTATAGCTATATAATTATACCTACTATATAACTAGCTATAACTTTAATCTAGCTATTAGGCCTGCCCTAGATATAACTAATAAAAAAGAACTTAAAGAGATTTATATAATAGTAATTACTATTAAAAAGAACTTCTTATTAAGATATAAATCTAACCTTATTAAGATAGCTATTTTTAATTATAGCCTAATTTAGTTAATTAGTTATATAAATTAGAGATATTATATTAGTTTAATTAATTTAAATTAAGTTAATTCT
The DNA here is from genome assembly GCA_019191175.1 of Fusarium veterinarium. NCBI lineage: Eukaryota > Fungi > Ascomycota > Sordariomycetes > Hypocreales > Nectriaceae > Fusarium > Fusarium veterinarium. Next base: position 172,467 of record JAHARR010000053.1, on the reverse strand, counting down.
AAGCTATTAAGTCTTAAGGACTTAAAAAGGGGCCTAAGAGAAGGTTATTACCTTTAGTTAAATTAAATAGCCTTTCTTACTGCCTTTATAGGTTTATTAATTTTATATAAAAAGTAGCTGTTTAATATATCTAAAAGGGTTATTATTATTATTAAGAGGGAATTACTTTTAAATTAATAAGAGGAGTTTATATATAAAGTTCTAAGATAAATATAAAATAAAAGTAAGGTTTTATAAAGGAATTAAGTTAACTTTAATATAAGTTAGTTAATAAAAGTTAAATTAACCTAAAGTTATAACTTTATTAATTAAATATATATAATATAATATATAACTAATTAACCTTATATATAAGAATAAATTTAATAAAACTAGTAAAAAAGTAGTAATTTAAACTAGGGAAAAAGCTTATTATATTTATTTTTCTTAATAGCTTACTTAATTTTATATGTTATATTATAACTTTTTATTAGATAATACTTATTAGGATTAGGTATTTATAGGCTTCTTTTAAGTATTATAATAATAAAGCTATAATACTATTAATAGTTATAATTAAAAAGTAAATAAGACAAGTTAAATTAAATTACTTATTATAAAAGTATTATAAATAATTTAAGTCTATTATAAGGGTTAATAAAAAAGTAGGCTTTAAAATAAGTTATAAAAAGAAGATTAAAGCTAGCTAAAAAGTAAATAAGGCTTTCTAGCTAGGTTATAGGCTATAATTAAGGTAGCTAATTATAATAATATTGATCTAATAAAACTTTACTTACTAAGGGGTAATAAATATTTAAATTATATTAGACTTTAGAGATACTTAAATATAGCTTTTAAGGCTAACTTATAAACTTAAAAAAAATAAATAAATAATAATAAAAGTTTTATACTTAGCTTTTTAATAATTATATTCATATTAAAATATATTTTAAGTTTTTAATATTATTTAATAAAATTAAATACCTAATACTTATTTATTAGTAATATATTATTACTAATAAGTAATTAAGTAATTATTTCTTTAATACTATATAATTATAAAGGAAATCCTTATAAATTAAGGTTAAGGATAAATTAGATAATATTATATAAGTTAAATTTCTACTAAATATAGCCCTGCTTTTTAATAGCAGGTAGGTAGTAATTATGGCATAAGGCGAGAATTCAACCTTTTATATATCCTGGAGATAATAGCAAAAGATTTATTACATATAGCAGATTAGGTCTGGGTTGATACTATATATAATCCTTGGCCACGCCAGCTATGGACACCATAACGGAATGGAAATTTGCCCACCATTAATCAAAGCATGATTCGAGCTATATAACAATCGGGTACCCCACCCCCACCTCAATCTCCAAACCCATAGGTAGACGGCCATGGTGGAGAATCCATTTAAGTCTCTTAATAGATATGGGCACTTTTGTTCCCACGAATTATCTGGATCTTGTTGCAGCCGAACAAAGTGCCGTTCCAAGATCATACCAGCCAGTGTCACAGTATTTCAATACGCGCATTTCTTAAGAACTAATCCAAAGGAAACAAACTTAGATTAAAAAAAAAACCATGTTTGCGGATTTCGTAGATCTTCACACTCCTAGCGGTAAGACTATTAAAGGTATGGCATGCAGTTTGCGTTCATTCTCGTTTTGTTTATAACTGACATACCTTGAACTCAGTCCCCACTGGTTTGTTTATCAATAACGAATTTGTCCCTAGCCAGGACAGATCCACTGTGGATGTATTGAACCCCACGAACGAGTGACTGATCGCCTAGTTGGCATCTGCGAAGAAGGCAGATGTCAATATTGCAGTCAATAGCGCATCAGTAGCTCTCGATGGGTGGAAAGCGACTTCATCCATCGAGAGGGGCCATCTGCTCGACCAACTGGCAAGCCTCATCGAATTACATGCCGAAGATTTCGCCACTATGAAGGCCGTTAATGCGGGGATCCTACATAAAGATTCCCTGCTTAGCAGCATTAAACAAAGCATAGATATACTACGCTACTATGCATAATTAGCTAATCAGTTTACCGGCCATATACTTAAAATCCCTAATAGTTTTGCATATACTTAATATAAGCCCTATAGGATTTATGTAGTTATAGTTCCATAGAATACACTATTATAAGTATTTAAAAGCATCTATATATATTTTATTAAACCTCTAAAGACTTACTACTATTTTATAAAGATAATTACATACTAGAAGCTTGGGCCGGCTATCTTAAGCAGCAACGTCTTAATACTTAAAACGCCAGGGCTATTACCCCTGTATAGGCAGAAGCTTGCTTAGCTTATAATAGAAGCAGGCTTCCTACTAGGAGTAATTACTATTCTCTGTGGCTTAGGCCAAGAAGCAGGCCAGGCCATATCTAAGTATATGCTTATCTGGAAGGTGGCCTTTATAGGTAGTAATAAGACTAGATGTGCTATCCTCTATGCAGCTGCAAACAGTAATCTTAAGAAGGTCACTATTAAGCTTAGAGGCAAGGGCCTAGGCCTTATATTCCCTGATGCAGATCTTAAGAATGCTATATCTTGGGCATACCTAGGGTCTAGTGCCTATAATAGACAAATATGCGCTCTTATCTCCTGGCTTTATGTGCACGAGTCTATCTACGAAGAATTTATTAGCCTTCTCAAAAAGTCATAAGTACCAACACGATACGGCGACCCAACAGATCATGAAGTTAAACAAGGCCCCGTTATTAGCCGTGGACAGCGTGAGAAGATCATGTCATACATCGAAAAGGGTTGAGAGGCTGGTGCTATGGTTCTCTTTGGCGGCCATTCTATTGGAAGCGGTAACTTCGTATCTTATACTGTATTTGTGGATGTCAAAGAAGATATGGCTATTATAAAGGAGGAGATTTTCGGACCTGTGCTGGTAAGGCCTCCTGATAATTATGTACTATATAATAGCTCTTCCTTATACTTTTTTCTTTTCTATTTATAATAAGGACACTAATAGTTTTATTTAATAGATAATTTTAATATTTAAGGATAAGGAAGATGCTATAAATAAGGCAAATAACTCAGAGTACGGGCTTACAGCTTATATTTTTACTTTAGATATATACCATATAATAAGGGTAGCTAATTTACTGGCTATAGGATAAGTATTAGTAAACGCATAGGGTTTAATTAATACCAATATACTATTCGGAGGAGTCAAGCAGAGCAGATTCGGTAGGGACATAGGTAAAGAGGCGCTGGATAACTGGACTACGATGAAGAGTATTTAGCATTGGTTTCCAGGCTCGTCCGCAGTGTAAAGAAGTATATAGCAGCTAAGGTCTCATGCGAAATAGGCAAATTATATTATCAAGATGCCGCCCACGCATGGAGTCTATAACTGCTCAAGCAAGGTCAAAGACGTTAGAGTCGATTTAGTTCTACCTTTTTAATGGCTACCTACTTAGTCGGTATTAAGTGAGAAGGATGCCGAGAGCGTAATATGTTCTCGATTTGATAAATTCACAGTTGTTATACTATGTAGGTGCCAGGTCAAAATAGTGTAGCCTCAAGCAATGTCTCATCAATGTCTATAACAAAGGTAAGATGGTAGAGTGGTAGTTCAATCTCGCAGAGCCTTTGTATAGCTGCCCCCAAAACAACAGCATGTGCTCAGAGGGAACGAGATGGTAGGAGAGTAAGTCCCTATGATTGAATGGTTTGATGACTTCTTGTCGGCTAACTCCTCATGTCAACGCCTGTACCCGAATTTTCCGGGCAGTGGTGGGTGTAACAGGCGGGAAGTTTAACAAGATGGAGGTGGGGAGCCGATGAGTGGAGACTCAAATCACCCGGTGTTTCCGTCTGTACACATTGTCGACAAGGATTAGTGCACTAAAACCTATAAAGACGTCATATTTGGACGAAAGCCACAGCCTAACCATTTGCTTCATCTATGAATACAGACTTTGAAGAAGAGAATCAACGATGACAGTATCAACAATCCCGGTGGTACAAACGGCAGCCGTCCTGCGTGGACCTTATGGTGTGAGACATAGCATTGAGCATACCTGGCCTGTACCTTCGCCCAGACCAGGAGAAGCACTGGTTCGAATACAGGCGGCATCTCTCTGTGCTGGAGACCTACACTTGCGTGAAGGCTGGCCTCCCGCGCCTCCCGACGCGATTCGACCGATGGTTCTCGGGCATGAAGCAATAGGGGTTATAGTTGGTTTGGGTTATGATACAGAAACATCTGGCTTTCACGTTGGCGACCAAGTTGCCATGGGCTGGAGACGCTCTGTATGCAATGGCTGTGACTCGTGCAGGGCGGGGCGAGATAATCTCTGCCCAAGCCAGCAGTCACATGGAGGCAGCGACTTGGGGCTCTTTCAAGGTAAGTAATATTGACTGTCTATATTAAATCAAGATATATGGCTAATCCAAGTCTTGCAGAATATCTCACGGTGCCAACTGCGACCCTCGTTCCCGTGCCCCCAACACGAATCTCTGCGGCTCACCTTGCGCCACTTACTTGTGCTGGAACTACGGCGCTCGCGTCAATTCGTGCGATTGGTGCCGAGAAAGGCCGGTGGGTTGCTATCACAGGTGCGGCCGGGGGCGTTGGAAGCCTTGCCTTAAAATACGCGAAACATTTGGGTTTTCGGACGGTTGCAATCGATAGTGAAGCCAAGGAAAGCTTCTGCAAACGATCAAACCCGGATGTGTTCATCAGTTTCGAGTCTCAGAGTCTTGTGGAGACCATTCTGGACGCAACGGACGGAGGTGTTCATGGAACCGTTGTTTGCAGTCCTGCCTCAGTGGCATATATGTGCGACTCTCCTGCTTTTCTTGCTTATTATAGCCCGTTCATCTTTCCTTAAGACACATATCACTGGTCTCATGGCTAACTTCACTCTATGGCTATAGGACTGCTATTGAATACTCTGCCCCTGGTGCTACTATTGTTGCCGTTGGAACGGCGGAAATTTCGTAAGAGCTTACCTTTTTAATCTTGGTATCTGTTTACTAACCGTTATAGATTTCGGACTAGTAAGTTAATGGCTAAGGGACTGAAACTCATCGGTCAAAAGAATGGCTCTAGGGCTGATATGCGTGACGCGTTAGCTATGGCCAATGTAGGTATTGTGCCAGAAATTGAAGCTATTACCCTTGATAGAATAGATTCTGCTCTTGACAGATTGAATTACACGGAAGTTTTAGGACGACAAGTATTTGTATTTAGCTAAATTAGTATAACCTTGTTTATATACTGCGATTACTTACATATCTATAAAACGCTTTATTACTACTGAATAAGACTGACCTCTTTTAAAATAGTAAAGCTTATCCTTGAAATTAAGTTATATCTAATAATAAGACCTTCTAACTAAGTCTTCTTTTTAGGTCTTTCTATCTCGCCAAGGCTCTAATCTTTAAGGTTTGTCATTGTCTCTGAGTAAGTAGTCTTAAAAGGGCATGCTTTTTTAATATTCTTTCTTATATTATTATAAACTACCTTATATATAGACCTAGAATCTTTATTATCTAGAATCCTAATACATAAAGTTACTATAATTCCAGGGACTGGGAACGAAAACATAGTATGGACTTACTTATGATATTGCTTGCTTTGTTACTGCCGCCCTTGGCATAGTAAGTTGGCGAGAAATTACCTACTGCTATAGTAAGATATAACTACTTAAGTAAGGCTTGGAGATTATCCTCCTGTGCTTAAGACTAGATATTAAAGGTAGTAATAAAAGCATAAAGGGTATATTTATAAGGAAACAACGCTATAAATAGGGGAAAAGTTAAAAAATTTAATTTAGCTATAAAGCCTACTTAGAATTTTTAACTTTTTTAAATAGATTTTTATTTCTTATATTTAAAATAATTAAAATTATATATTTACTAAAGTATTTAAACTTATATTAATATTATTAGCTAAATAATAAGTATTAAATAAATTATAATTATAATTATTATTATTATTATTATTTTTAAATTTATAAATTAGTTTTAAAAGATATATATTATAACCTTATAATTATATTATATATATCTTAATCCTTTTTTAATAAATTTATAAATTAGCCTTAAAAGCTATATTTAAGTATTTCTAAAGTCTAATATAATTTAAATATTTCTTACCCCTTAGTAGGTAAAGCTTTATTAGGTTAATATTATTATAATTAGCTGCCTTAGTTATAACCTAAACCTAGCTATATATAACCTAGCTAAAAAGCCTTACTTTCTAGCTAGCCTTAATCTTCTTTTTATAACCCACTTTAAAGGCTACCTTTTTACTAACCCTTATAGATATTATATTTAAATTATCTATTATATAATAAGTAATCTAATCTGACTTTTCTTATACCTTCTAATTATAACTACTAATAGTATTATATCTACCTTATTATAATACTTTAAAAAAGCCTATAGCTATCAAGGCCTAATAAGCCCTATTTAATAAAAGATTATAATATAATTAAATAATTAAAAAAGCTTTCTTAAGTATTAAATAAAGTAATTATAATAAGCTTTATATAATAACTATTAAAATTAAAATAGCCTAGATAATTAAAGATAATATTAATTATATTAAGTTAGCCCTTTTAGCCATAAGGTCTTCTAGCTTATATAATTATATTTTTATATCCCTTAAATTAATAAGGCCTTTCTTAATGTTAAGATAGAAAGCCTTAAGACTTTTAAATAAGTATTAAATAAAGGCTACTTATAAAGAAAATAAAATAAATTCCTAAAGAAACTTTATAATAGCTTATATAATAAGTAACTTTATAATATTTATAAGTAGATAATAAAGGTATTACTTTTATTAAAGGAGATTAATAACCTATAAAGACTAAGCTAATTATTATTAAACCTGACTTTAATTATATATTATTTTTATTTTATTCTTTAGGATTTATTACTTTTTTTCTTAGAGATATTACCTTAGGCTAATTCTATTTAAGATTTTAACTTATTATATAAGTAGCTTATACTAATCCTAATGTTTATTTAAGCTAAACCCCTTATAGGATTATATAATCCCTCTTAATTATATAATACCTCCGGTTTAATAATTATTATAAGCCAAGGGGGGCTAGTCTCTAGGCCTAACCTAAGTAGTATATGGAGACACTAGGATACTACTGTTTAATAACCCGGGCCCAAATATTAGTAGAAGTTTGGGTATCCAAAGAGATGTCAGAGATAAAATGCAGAGTGGAGGTGGAGGTGGAGGTGGAGGTGGAGGTGGGGGTAGAGGTGGGGAAGGTAGTGAAGTATTATTAGGTTATTACTTCCTATTTTTATACCTAAGTTGCATAAGTACTTACTTGGTTAAATACATATTTAGGCTAAAATATTTTATAATTATACTTTTTAATTACTATTAAAAAGAGAAATAGTAAATTATATTATTATAATAAGATATTAAGAAATATATATAAGTTTTAGTTATTAAATGAAAATTAAAAATTCAATAAGTATTTAATTCCTATAGTTAGCTTAGTTGCATTGCATTAGCTTGCAATTTATTATCCTGTTTTTTTATGGAGTTATGGACGGAAAAAGCCCCGCCTACCACATCCAAACCTAGCCTCATTCTGTTCAAGCTTGTAAATACCTGTTTTTATTCTCCGTGACAGAAAGAGAGAAAGTACTTGGACTTATTGCTTGAGCTTTGGTCATTCAACCTTGAATAATGGACCCTACAGAGCCTTCTATATCTGTATCACAGGCGCGACTGTTGCAGTGCGAGTTCTGTGATGCGAGTTTTAAGAGAAGAGAGCATCTCGAGCGGCATAGCCTTCGTCACTCAGGCGTCCGACCTTTTCCATGTAGACACTGCTCTAGGCGTTTCTCACGAAGGTACACGCTTATCTCACGAATATCATCTACCCCTGCATCACAAATGCAGCTTGAACTGACACTGACCCATTCTTGCACGCAGAGACGCTTTGCAGAGACACGAAGCGGGCCACGAAGGTGTCGAACCTCTGACCCCCGCATCTACCGTTAGACAGAACCAAGCATGTTCAAACTGTGCTCTCGCCAAGCAAAAATGCAGCGGTGGTAACCCTTGTGCTCGATGCGACTCGAGAAAAGTCTCTTGTTCCTACCCAACACGTTCAAGTTTCCTCCACTTCCTCTAGGAATCAAAGCCAGCGAGACAGTGAGATGGACCGAGGTTCTGTCAACAGCGTTAGTCTCGACTCGGTGGAATTAGAAAACACACCCGTTAGAGGATCACATCTCGACGATACTCTCGACAGCATAGCCTTCGACGACTGGACCTTGACAAGCTTGTCAGTCTCAGAGCCTATGACAATAGATCCCTCGAGTTCCTACCGAACAGGTCCAGACAATGGATCAAATTGTCATAGCAGAGATCTGGCCGAGGACGGTATGACAACATCGAACCTTAAACAAGATTTCTTCAACCTTCCGTGGCTTATGAACAGTGGTCTCTCATACAACACCCTATTCTGGGGCACAGAGTATACCAATAATATCTATCGCGGGGCCTATCCTCTTCCACTCAGCATGAACCTCGGTAATACCCATCCGGAATTAGCTTCATCCCACAACGCTGAACCATTACAAAATCAGCACAGGAGCAGTATGCAACCCAATGAAACTTCTATACCTACTCACTTTATGGGACACAACTGGTGGCCGTTTCAGGCGGCGTCCTTCGAAATCCCTCCTCTAAGTGCTGACGATGAAAACGTCATCCACGCGGATCTTCTTGGCCACGTTGGCCATATACCGGAAGATGCCTACCAGAAGCTCGCCGAATTCTACGCAGGCCGGGCTAGGTCACCCTTCATGGACAAGCTCGCCTTCCAAACCTTTCTCGACCTCTTTTGCGAGCATTTTTCGGGCCAACTTTCTTTTATTCACCCTACTCTGCTTGAGGATAAGGATATGTCGCAGGTACTGTTGCTTGCTGTAGGTGCCGTAGGAGCTCAATACTCGGCCCTCAAGCAGGCATCCCTTGTTGCTGGCATGCTCCAGGACCTACTCATCGACGCAGTCAAGATGTTCTGTCCTGGGACCCCGTCGGCGACTGGCTTGACATGGACGCAAACCATCCTCCTTCGGGATATTTGCCTGCAATATAACGGCGGTAAAAGATTCCATTTCGAACGACAGTATGATAAAAACAGGCTTATCACGTTTGCTCGTGCGTTGAGAACCGACCCTCAAGAGCCGCTCCTCCTGGTTAGACAGATACTTTTGACCTCCCCTGTTAAGGACGACTGGAAACTATGGATTGCTGATGAATCTCGTGTCCGCTTGCTGCATAGTATTTATTATTTGGAATGCTTACAGCCTGTCTTTCACGATATCCAACCATTGCTTGAACTTGTAGATTTAACAAGCGATACGCCATGTCCAGACCATCTCTGGAAATGTTCCAGTGAAACAGAATGGAAGCATGCTTTGGCCAACTGCCGACAGCAGGGATTATTGTCGGATCGCGCTCCTCAGGTTGATTTAGTGAATCCGCACCGTCCGGAGGGATACGTGCGGAAACTGTCGTTTGTTTATCTCTACACTGAGGAAAGATTGGCTATAAAGCGGCTTATGATCCCAACATTTCGAAATGTACTTTTTCCCACTACTTTACTCACTTTCAACGGGAAAAAACAGCAAAATGTGGATCCTAAAGAAGCTATCGCGTCTATGCGAGATCATGTTGCGAGCGAACTAAACGTCCTTTATCCCATGAATGAACAAGACTTGTCGCCCTTGCTAGCACCCAGGAACCAGGAAATCATATTCACTCTGCTTCGTCTACTGAGATATATTCCTATGGGGAATCTTTTAGCCTTCTCGGGATGGCAAGCAAGCGATAGCCAGGTTGAACCGCCAAGTTGAAGCTAATAGCGTGGGTCCGCCAGCAACCACACGAAGCCCGCCATTGTCTTATTCTCTCGCTTACCATCTTTGGTATTCTGAGAAGTAAGAGCCACTTGGCAGCTCACGACGCCCACTCTTTCCTGACCGCGACGTTATATATCTGGTCGTACGACCTCCTGATCTCGGGTGAGACTCTTGCAAGCGCACCCGCTAGTTTAAGGGTCACTATCCGCCTACAATCTGCGGACAATGGTCCTGTTATAGAGAGATGGCGGAAAGAAGGTCAAGATGTCAATATACATATCCCAGGGGTGGGCATTCTTTGTGGAAAAGATAGTCGTTCTCGCCTCCTGCACGAACTACGTAGGATCCTGCTTTCACGGACAGAGTGGTCAAGAGTGTGCCAAGCAATCGCCCTAGGAGTCACGCATATGATCCAGAAGAGACGTCCTAAGTTTGAAGAGGACGTCACGCCTGTTTCCGGAGGTGCTTTAGATGTCGAGGGAAGAACTAGAGAAGCTGATACAGGTTGAATCACGCCTTTGTGCTGGACATTTTCTCCGAGTCAAAGTGTATCATCCATCTATTACGCCAAACGTGGTTTAATGAAGAAATACAAGAGCAAATAGGCTTACTCATTTCTGTCTTTTTTTGTAGTTCAAGTCCAGACTACGTGAAATCTGCTTTTTGTACGCCAACTCTAGGCGCATTTATTTGGATTGACGAAAAATATCCATTACTTGCAATTCTCATGTGATTCAATTTGAACATTTAGTAGAATAATTATTGCCAAAAAGCTAGGTTCTAAAAATTGGGTTACTTATGAGGTTCATATCGGAAATATTCGTGTATATATCATCTCTCACACGTCAGGAGTGTTGATACAATACACAACCCGGGCTATGCCTCTTGCTACAAAGATTTTGCCCAGTTTGGAGCGAAACCCAAGTCTGCATCATACTCCTCCCTTAATCCACAGGTACTACTAGTCATAGCAGCATTCATACAGGTTCCATCTTATAACCACCAACGTAATAGGCATTACTGCGAGCGCCTCATTATATCAGCCTTAACGCCAGGCTTCAGATAAGTGTTAGTGAATCAGTCCACGCTAGGAGGGAGGCTGAAACCTTCAGGTAACAACAGGTGGTAGTTCTGGAAAAGCCAAGCAAATGCGATCGTCAACTCTGCTATGGCAACGCTAGTTAACCGAGCAAGTTAGCATCAGGCCTATATACAACAGTTTTGAAAATCTAGTTTTGTAACTAACTTTTGACCGAGACACATGCATGCGCCTTTTGAAAAAGAGCACAAATACTGATCCAATTGCTTTGCATCGGGCGCAAGCCAACGCTCTGGGTTGAATGTATGGGCATCGGGGCCCTATATGCCCGTGCTTGTATGCATCGTGTAAGCAGTTATGGAGACAATTGTCTGCGGTGGATAAGATTAATTAGTAATGAAGGAATGATAACTAGTCGAACATCCACTTTGCTCCAACTTACCCCAGGTGGAACGACTTTGCCATCTACTACAAATGGCTCGCGGCGACCTTCGGGAACTCGTCAGGGCAGTCTACCGGGAACCGCCGAAGCAACTCGTAAGGATTCTTTGACGATCGCGGTCTATAAAGAAGAGGTTAATCTATCTGAAACCTCAAAGCTTGGGGTAATCCCACAGATTGTATCGTTGGCGGCGGTCAATGGCGTCACGGCTACCATCACCATCCTCACAACAACAAAGGGCACTAACCAAATACGGAATCTTCTCGAGAGTCATGAGAGTTGGGAACTCTTCATTTTGAGCAATGTCTTCCTCGAGAACAGCGACAAGCTTCTTGTGGATGCTGGGGTCACTCAGGACATGAAAAGTCCCGGTAGTCAGGGTAAAAGCTGTAGTGTCTGCACCAGCAACCATAATATCCTGCGCCTCGTCGATACAGAGCCTGTCAGGTAGAGTCTTGAGACTTTCAAAAACAACGGGGTGATCAGGCAATTCACTCCTCCTTTTAAAGGAATTCAGAGAGCTTTCCGCATACTATTGTAAATACAAACGAGGATAAGTAATCAGTTTCATACAGAGTCAAGGATCTACTGGTCAATTTACCTCATTCATATCAAGAAGCTTCTCAGCTTCTTTGCTAACAATTTTGATGACCCATCTTGGCATTGATTTGGTGAAGATTCGCAGCAATAGGCTGTGTTGCAATTCGATAATACTCTGGGATGCTAGATCAAACGCATCGAGGAACCAAGAGCGGAAACCATTCGGGTCTTCCCCAATTAGATCAGCTGGCCTTGCAATGGCGAATTCCAAGATCACTTCAGTGGATAAGAGCCTATTGAACATTGTAAATAACTTGGCACATTGTCTGCTAAGGATGCCTGAATCCGTGGGTATGATCGAGACCTAGGGTTGGCTTACCGTAACGCATCGTAGATATCAACAGAGCCGCTTGATTGGAGTCTGTCAAACTTCTGACCAAGTGATCGTACCTTGTTCTGTATAAGGGACTCGATTTTTAAAACGCCGACGCGTGAGAATAAGCTATTTAGCATTCATCGCCGGGCCTTATGAGCTTTTGGATCCGTTTTAGTTAGTAGCGAGTGCGGAATGTTAAAAGCGCGATAAAAGTCTGGAAACTTTGGAAATGGGTTGCTTTGACCATAGATCACTTTATAAAGAGATACGTCTGTAATATGCAGTTCATTTGGTCTGATACGGATAGCGTGAGAGTCTATTTAGAAGTCAATAAGCAAGGGAATAAGAAAATTAAGGATAGGCGCAAATACCGTATCTCTTATGCAAGTCCTCAAATGCTTGATTTGGGCGGCCGCCTCTAGTGACTCTGTACAGCCAGCTTTGAGACAATTTGGCTTCTGGCAGACCGGGGAAGTTCTTGAGAGGGTGAAACTGCGTTTGATATATCGCTCGACCAACGTAAAATATTCCGTAGAGAACCCAGAAAGCTAAACCGACTGCTACAGGGTGGGAGAACTTCAAATCGTCTAATGTCACCATTATGAGAGTGTAGTAGAAAGACGGTAGGTAGTTAATGTTTAAGGATTTAGCAGGAATAGATATAGAATAATCCTATGTATTACAACAAGGTATGTATATTCGACCTTCTTATATTCATAATTTATTTAAACCTATCTCTGTCCTAAATTAATAATTTGTAATAGTAAGGCCCCTTATGTTAAGCTGAGAGTATGGTCAAGAGTCAGGACTTTTCCTGTTGTTAGGCGTAGTGTTGTGGGGGTGGGGAAATCCCGATAATTAACAATGTCTGTATTACAACAATGGAGTACGAAAGCTCAGGTATCGGGCTAAATTCAACTTTACGCATGGGGATAATCCGCCAAGTAGATCTGGGTGTGTAAAGGATGCCTACGTGGAATCTGGTATGTTGATGAGCTACTGTTCGTACCGGGCTGAGTTTAGGCCCGTGAAGGCAGCAAGGACAGCTGCCTCTTCTGCCTCTAGAAGCCAGAGCCTTGGTTTGGCTGCAGGCCATTGCGTATAAGTATTAAAACGATGGCTATAATTCATGTCAGCAAGTGTGATAGCAGTCAGGTTAGATAACGTACTTTGGAAGTGCGATAGATGAATAAGGTGTGGTATCCTTTTCGGTAGATTAACCTAGTTACTAAGTCCTGATAATTATATTGCATAATTAAGATAGTATTTATTTACGTAGTAAACCTTGTAAATTTAGAAAGTTATTAAAGCCTCCTAATGTTAACTTTATCTATAGTAGCATAAGGTGTAATTCCGGCGAACTTGTCCTTGACAACGGGTAATGGCTTTCCTGCCCACTTCTTCTGGATTCTTCTCGCATTGCTGGCAAACTCAGACTTGAGGGTATCCCAAGTTTTACCAGTGATGGAGGGCAGAAGCTTCCTATCCCTCTTCCTCCACTTTCCATCCACCAACACGTGCTCGATATCGCCCACGTTAGAGTGCAGGATGATAGCGGCAATAGGATCCAGGAAGCCTAACATGTTAGGTGATTCACCATCGAAAACAACCAGATCAGCTTTAGCACCTATCTTGATGACGCCTAAATCATCACGACGTAGTGCCAAACCACCGGACACCGTAGCAAGATAGAAGGCCTGCTCTACGTGGAACGGACTGGTATGTCCGATCTGATTGGTTGCTAATTTCTCTCGGTACAGCGCTCGTCGCGTTGCCTGCAGCCATAACCGAGCCTGCGTGACAATGTCTGTCGAGAAGGCGAAATGGGTATCAACACCAAGAGCACACTGATCCATGATCTTGTGGCTGTGCTCATTATCTTGGCCAAAATGCATTTCTGACTCGGGCGTGATAGAAACATACTGATTCGACTCACGCAGAAGGCTGATATCCTCACTGGACATAAAGGATGCGTGAGAAATGATCACAGGCACTAATGTCTTCAATATGCCATGCTTGTTGAGAACCACAGGTCCGTTGTCCAAAATCCAAGGGCCACCGAGCGAATGCGTTGTCAAGACGGGAATCTCATTCTGAATCGTAAAGTCGACAATTGTTTTAATCTTTTCGTCGGAATCTGTGTACCAACCATCGTATTCGACACCAACTTCTGTAGGATAAGTCTTAAGTCGATCGTCCTTTAGTAAACTTGCAGCGCAAGCTAGTTGTTGTGAATGAGTAAATCCATTTGGCAGGTCGTGGAACGTGTAGCACCAGTAGACACGTAGGCCGCTATCGATGGATGCCTCTAATCCTGCCTTGGATGTCTCAAAATCCCAGGTATGATGGGCGTTATCTATGCTTGTAGTTACGCCAGCATTGATACACTCATACAGGCCTGCAAGCTGACCTATATATATGTCTTCGGCTGTAAAGTTTCCTTGTGAGGCATATTGACCGTAACGCCCAAGGTACTCAGGCATGGTCGTGTTGGCAGCGAGGGAACGAAATGCCGTTTGCCAGCCATGGCGATGGGTATCAATGAACCCAGGGGAGATGATCTTGCCTTGACAAGGAATTATTTCTGTCCCGATTGGAAGATCTGGAACCGGTATAGAGGCATCGAAGATGCCAGCGATGCGATCTCCCGTGATTAACAGAGACCCTGGAGAGATGATCTCGAAGGCTTTAGTTGCAGGACTAAATGTAATAATAGTCGCATACTCAAAAAGAATAGAGCTAAAACGTCAATTAGTTGCAATCAACTTCCTAGAGACTATTAATTTGTTCAAGCTACTTACTGGGACATAATAATATGCTATATGGTATTCCAGTTTAGTATAAGGAATAAGATTAAAAACTACTTTAATAAAGATATTATAAAAGTTTAAATTACCAAGATATATATAGGGTTGAGAGATCTACTTGTAATAAAGGCAATTAATCATCATAGTAAAGTAATAACAATGCCTATAGACATTCGGCATACCTTAGAGGCCGAATGCATCTTCACGCATTTAAAGACCATATTGCCTTAAGTCCGAAGGCGGCACTTCGCTCTACCGGTACTTTAACGGCTTCGGGAGCTCCGCGGAGCCACAAAGCCGGCTGGTGGTAGGCTCGCGCCTTCGCGTACTGTAAAACGTCCGACAGTGATAGATTGGAACCTACTGGGGTCAAAAGAGTTTTTGCAGCTAAAAAGTCCGACGAACTTTTCCTGAGAAAACAGGGCAAATCCACTACACCTATTATGTTATATCTTTTCCTAAATACATGTAAAATCTTTTGATCTAAAGGAGTTTTTGGGGACACCTAGATCATGGTTTATTACCAAGAGTTCGTAGAGCTTTTTAGCATTGAATAATATTGGCGATTGTTTGAGATGAACATCTTACCTCTTAAGCGATGGCTCGGTATGACTTCCCATTTTCTACAGCCTGCACAATAAAAGATTAACCGTATCCATGAGTTCATGGTGTTTTGGCGCTTTGCGCACAAGATGGACAAAATCCCATCTATTTCCGATAAGAATTGTTGAAGTTTTGGATGAATTTGCAATTAGGGTCAGTCTGATTTTATCTGGTGGATTACACGTCGGCGGGGCAGCGTCCAGAGACTTTTGGACATTAATTTTAGCTCACAATCCAGACATTATACTATAATGCCTGACTAACTGATAAAATAGGGGATGGACAAAGCTCCTGGATGACCTGAGGCTACGTGGATAATAAAAAAGCCAAATAACCTCGTCTATGGTTGAAGGTGATGTAAAAAAGAAACTATCAACTAAAGTTTTGCCTGTTTTGAAGGCATGCCTTTAGCCTGAAGCAACCTTCGCAGAATCTTGCCGCTAGGGCTCTTTGGAATGGTCTCCACAAATTCGATACCTCCTCTTAACCACTTGTGCCTAGCTTTATGTTCTTCCACATACATGCGAATCAGTTTTCTTGCCTCGTCATCCGGAATACCCTCGGCCGATTTGTTCTTCACTCTGACGATAAAAGCCTTGGGTAACTCGCCAGTGCGATCATCCGGTACGTGAATAACAGCGCAGTCCGCAACGTAAGGATGGGTTAATAAATGTGCCTCAAGCTCTGCCGGAGCAACTTGGTGACCCTATACGTGTACCATTAGCTTTATGCAGCAAGCTGGGATTGCTCCATACATACGTTTACCTTAATGAGCTCCTTAATGCGGTCGACGATGAAGAAATGCTCATTACCGGATGGTGATAGTTTAACCTCGACTTTATCGCCAGTTCGAATCCAGCGGCCTTCATCAAGCCAGACAAAAGTTTCCGCAGTAGCCTTCTCATTTCCTAGGTAGCCTAGAACTACAGAAGGGCTTTGGACATAAAGTTCGCCAGGAGTATTATACTCGGTGACCTCATCCCCATCGTCATCGATGAGTTTTGCTTTAGCTTCGGGGACCAACGTTCCAACCGATCCGGGGTAGATGTCTAGCTCATTTGTCGATGTAACCACAGTTGCGGTTTCAGTGAGACCTGCAGGACTTTAGAAAGGATTACCAAATATTTGTGCCATACAGTCATCTTACCATAGCCCTGTCCTATATGCCAATTCGGGTATAATTCCAGGACGGAATCAACAGTTTCTTGCCTCAAAGGCGCTGCACCGGTATAAACAAACCTTACAGTACTCAAGTTGTGTTTTCGACACTCATCTCGGTTTCCCAGCATTTGTACCAGAATCGGTGGCACAACGTATAGTTGCTCAATCTTAAACCGGGCAACTGCGCTTAAAGATTGCCTCAGATCAAATCGGGGGAGAACTATTACTTCGTCCCCACGGAAGCTCCCTACGTGGGTGATAGGAACGAGGCCATATATATGACTGAAAGGCAGAGCCCCAAGCACAGCTTGCGTTAGGATGCCCTGTTCCTTACGAGGCACAGATTCATGCGCACTCATTTGAAGAACATTAGCGATAATATTCCTGTGTGAGATCATGACTGCTTTCTATGGTTGTAAGCTAAACTTGCTTCTACACTCAGGGCGACTTGTACGTTACTCACTGGCAGTCCTGATGTGCCGCTAGAATAGCATAGATAGGCTACTTGGCGACCGCCTTGACCGCGAGCCCAATTGAGGGGTGGAACTTCAGCCAGCTCCCGACCCTGAGATACCAAGTCATCTATAGTCTTGAATGGCGCTTTGCATTTCTCATTCGCCAATGGCAGAAGAAAGATGTGATTATCCGGTATGTCGCATCCTCTGGCCGCTTTGAGTGCTGTCTCAAGTAATGCTTCGCAGGTGACGAGAGCCTTAGCGCCAGAAGAAATAAGCTGTTGCTTCAGCTCCGGGGCTGAGTAGGCCGCACTAGCAGGAGTGACAATGCCATTGAGCCGATGAACGGCATGAGTAAGGGGAATATAGTCAATCTAGATCTCAGAAGTCAGCTTCCTATAATGTACCAGTACTGGCATATTTGACTAACAGTATTATAGGAGAAGATTGCCACAACTCTATTCCATTCTGATCCGTCGCACGGATCGAACTGCAGTTCTTTGCTAAGTGCTCTCGCCAGATAGCCCTCCCTTTCAAACACTTGCTGGGTAGTATAAGATTTACCTGTTACGCCACAGGTGAATGGGTTTCGAGATTCAGTACATGGAAGACGACCGTAGGCTTCATTACTGATAAACTCGGCAACACTGATAGAGTCCAGTAGCTCTGAAATATCAGTCAGTAGTAGGCCTTGCAAGTTGGGAACGTCGGTACATACCTGATAGTGGATTAGCTAACGATGGGGAAGTGAAAACCATGACGGAGCGTTCTTTTCCCAATCGATACACAGGACTTCTGACTGATGAGATATGACCTCAAGCTCGAATGGTTATATAGCGAATGTTGGGTCAATGTGCCGACGGCTCGCAGATTGAGGCACATGGGTCAGTAGGTCTCGGCAGTCATCATCGGTTGATCAGGCATCCGAATCTATTGCTAACTACAAAGTTGATCCGCGGATCGCCCGCAGCCGATGGGGTTGTTGTTGAGTCGAGGCTGAACAAGTGGCTCTCACCGCCATACCCACAGCTTCCCTTGTGATGTCCACAACAATCATCCAGGCGTTAACTTTTGCTGAGAAGAAAATCGAAAAAAATCTAGTCCCTGGCGGCAATCGCTTCCTCGGCTTCAGCATGCCGAATAGTAACTGACTAAAAGCGGCAATTTGTCACGGTAATACAAGATAAATGACAAGGTTGTAATTATTAATGTTCGGCATCACTAGAAGTCCGAAGGGCTTAAAGATATGGGGCCCGGCAGTCGGCCTGTGGACTTTGCTTAGCCCATGGACCTTAGATTGCCGCGGACTACTTCCTTCTGAAAGATTGGATCTAAACCTATTTGAAGTTTATGCTTACTGACTCGCGGACTTTACCTTAAGCCGTCTCTAAGATGTTATATCTACCGTAGCCTTAATATAAAGGTATATTTACTTATACTCTTCATTCCTAAATAGAGCTTGTCGGATTCAAGTTCTCTTTCTGGTTTATTGCGCTAGCACTAACCATTTACCCAAACCAAGAAAAAAAATACTGTCCACTCTATTTCTTTTTGGCTCAGGATACTCATCATGTCAAGCTTGAAGATGATCATCTTGTCACGACGCAAGCCAGGGATGACAAAGAGCGAGGCCCAGGACTATCTCTACAAAGTTCACGGTCCATTGACCAAATCACCCAATCCTAGCGAGGATCCCTCGTGCGTACTTCGTCCTGTAATGCCCTGTGTCATATTGGACGCTTTTACTAATGATTTATCTTACAGTAAATACAGCCAGTTTTTTTTCTCCGACTCGGCTTCTCACTCTGAACTAGACTGTCACCAAAGCGGTTGGGATCTTGGTGGCGAGCTCTACTTTGAATCCGAGGAGCACCTCGTCCGAGTCCTGACGTCGGCATGGTTTCAAGAAAAGATCTCACCCGATAATGAGAATTTCTCCAAAAAGAACGCAACGCAGCTATATGTTGCTCGCGAGAAGATTATTTTCGGCCACGAAGATATTATAGACAGCTCATCAACCCCCGATGAAGCTCAAACCCTAGCTATGTATGTTATCGAGGCACATAGCTCGGGTCCAGGTCCCGATCAGATAGCTGAAGACTTCGCGGCTACTTTGCGACTCGACGCAGCTGATAGGGTTCGCGCGCTTTATCTAAACATCCCCCTGGAGCTCTCAGGTGCAGCGTCAGGTTACAAGAAAAAGCTAGCTCCGGGACCACTTATTTTGGGTGTTTATCTGGAAGGACCACAGGCAATTCCAGCTTTCAGGGCGGCGCAAGGAAGATTTGAGCGCAGCTTTTCTCATTACCTTGACATCGAGAAGTGTCAGACTATCGTAGGATTCCGGGCTATTATCTATAAGAAGACAGTGTAAAGTAGTTCTCTGCATACTGTATTTTGAATAGTGTCAATGGACAATCTCATTATGATGGAGTAGTCAATCTTAACTTCCATTAACGCCTCTTGAGATTCTATACAATGAAAGTTGTCACAAACAACTAATGAATGAAACAGCTCAGACTACTGCTCCAGAACGGCCATCGTCTTTGTGGTTAACTCTTAGTTGTTCCACCTTTCAGCTTTGCCAAGAGTAACCGTGTGTTTACTGCTTGTGACCTGCCTGTAGTGATGCGAAATGCGATGTGCTGAATACTAGCATCGTGTTCCTACTACTTGAGTTAGTTGCTCAATGCTTGAGTTTCTATGACATCTGTCATAGGACTTTATAATGGTGTTTGCAGTAAAATGATATAAAGGGAATGTACTAATACGTAAATAATTTGCCTAATAACCTTGGCATAGTGGCTCCTTACTCATCACTTCCATTGTATAACTGCTGACCACCGTGCTTCTCTCACTTACCACCTCGCATCTTACGCAAGCATGTCCCATCCACGGCTAGTTACATGCGGCTAACGCCAGGTCGCTAAGTCTCTGCAGACGCTTAAAATGGGCCAATCCCTCGATAAACCCACAGCTAAGGAAGATGAACGTGACATCACGATCAGGGTCAACCATCCACATCGTCGAACCACCTCCGACCGCATAAAATGCTCTTGGAGATGCCGTCAGACCGGCACCCGTGAGATAATGGCCTTCTCCGCGTACATAACCGCCGAGAAGAGAAAACAAAGCGGGATAGTCCTGAATACCATGGGTCGCTTTCTCAAAGTCCCAAAAGTCATTGGACAGTGAGCCGGTGTGGTTCTTACAGGCGTAATCGAATAATGATGGTGAGAGTAATCGATGCTGGCCATTGTTGCCGCTCTGCCGCATCACTTCTGCAAATCGAAAGACATCTTGGGCAGTTGAGTAACAACCGCCCGCTGGAAACTCGCTTCCATCAACCGTTGCTGCCGTCAGGTACTTCTGCCAAAATGCCGTCGAAGACTTTGTGTGCATAGGTGTGTGCGCGATGGGCACTCGTCTAGGGTTTTCGGATGCAATCCCAAACTCCGTGTCTTTCATGCCCAACGGAAGGAAGAGATCCTCTTTGGCGATATCTCTGAAGCACCGTTTTGCTGGGTCTGTAACTACTAGGATCTGTCCCAAGAACGTGTAGCTGGCAAACGGATTGTAACGGCATCGCTGGCCTGGAATGAACTCGGCTGGAAGGGTCGAAAGGGCTCCCACAGTTTTCTTAAGGTCGCGTAAATCCTCAGTGGTAATTCCTGGGGGGTTGAAGCTGGAGAAAGTACCAGCCGTGTGGTTAAGGAGATGTCGTATAGTGACATTTTGCTTGCCTCCAGTCCCAAACTCCGGCAAGATGTCCACAACCTTTGTATCGAGGCTGAAGCGCCCTTGGTCGATTGCTCGGAGGATGAGCGTCGCAGTGAAAGATTTCGACAAGGACATCATCAGGTAAAGGTCATCTTCACTAGTGGGCCTGCCGCTAGGAGATGACGCCCCGAAGGTCCTCTGCAACCCAACCTTTCCATGTTGGGCTAGGATGATAGAGGCTCCATAGATCTGACCGTTATCTATGTCCTTCTGAATGATATCGCATAGCCTTTGAAGAGCTTGGTCATCGAAGTCACTCATTTTAGTTTATCACCAGCTGAGAGGGGGGGGGGGGGGGGGGAACAGAATAGTAATTAGGACCGTCCTTTGATTTCTGAGAGTAGCATAGTGAAACTCGGGAATAACTTTTATGAGGCCTATAAGCACTTTATAATTAAATCTAAATGCTACACTTGCGGTCACTGAGTTGCCGGCTAAGATTGCCGCGCCGCCTTCCTCGGAATATAGACTTTACTTTCGGGTTTTAGAGAGTCCTGAATCGCGAAGTCGCGACATCGCGAAGACCCATATTTTGCGAAATCTTAGCAAGATGTTAGCGTCCAAGCTCAAAGGCCTTTCACAGCGTTGCTAGTCACTACCAGGATCTTGCTACACTATAAATGCCGCTTGATTAGATATTATATTTATAATACAATTTAAATTACTAAGTATTAGTTATAAGATATCTTAAATATCTCAGGGCTTATAAGAGCTTTTGTTTTTTAAATAAATATTATTAATAGTTATATCCTCTAAATAAGGTTATTAATACTACTACATAACATTAAAACATTACCTAACTATTTCCAGAGGTTTCTATATAACTTCTCTTGGAAAGCAAAATAGTTATGTTGACTGCTGTAAATAAAGTCGCTTTGCTTCCGGCCCCCAAGGCCAACGCTCTGGTTATCTAAAACGCTCCTTATCTAATCCTAGGACCCGGTTAGGTAGTTATTAAATCTATAGTAATCGCATTAGTTAGTTAAAGCTTCTATATATAAAACAAGGAGGAAATTACTAATAATATATTAGATAGAATCCTATGGAGAATAATATTTAGTATGTTTCTATAATCCTATGCTTATAGCCTCGACTAATTATTACTATCTTATTACAGGAAATATAATATTTTCAAGAGTATATACCCCCTGGTTATAGGAGCGGATATGGCTGGCACTATCGATTAAGTTGGTAAAGGCATAAACTCTTTCAAGAAGGGACAACAAGTCATAGGGTAGGTTCAATGCCATAATGGATTATATATATTAGCCACGACTTAGGACTTTAGGCTCTTACCGGAAATAAAGCTAGTTAGAAATGCTTTTATTAATTAAAAAACCCTTTCTAAATACTATATAGGTCTTAGACTTAATAATAATTACTTTATAGCTTATTAGCATTACTATTTAGTTTATAAAATACTAATAGCCCTTATTCCGGATTATATCAGGCTTATAAATACTACTATACTTCCCCTTATTATTACTATAGTTTTAGCAAGCTTATATCACCCTGATTATCTCTCTTTATCTTTATTATAGAAGCAGCTAGTTAATATAGATAAGTTAATCTTTATTTAAGGAGGATTATCTAATATTAGTATAACTGCTATCTAATTATATATAGCTTCTGGTTTAAATATTATAACTACTACCTTAAAGAAAAATTATAAGCTTATTAAATTACTAGGTGCTTTAATAATTCTAGATTATAACTTACCTTTTATTATAAATAAAGTAATTACTATACTGAAAAACCATGACTTAATTATATATTATAATATAATCTATAAACTATAAATAATAGTTTTACTAGGTGCTATCCTTAATTAGCTTAGGCCTTGTATTATATATGTTTTATTATATTACCTAGAGGCAGGATCTTAAAAAATATAATATAGATACTCTATAAGTATTAGGGTTAGCTACCCTTACTATAAATAAGCTAATAAAAGATAGTGCTTACTTTTAAGCTTCTTAATAAGAAAGGTTGCCCTATAGCTAATTATATCTGGCATAAGTTTATTCCTAAAGCGCTTACAGAAGGTAGATTATAAATAAAGCCTAATTCGATACTTAGTAGAGAGGGCCTTAAAAGTATATAGGAGGGGTTATATAAACTATAAAGACGTGTTTTAGCTTAGAAGCTAGTAGTTAAGATCTAAAATACACTAAAGGAATTATTTTTAAATAAATTTCTCTTTATTAAGGATTAATTCCTAGGCTTTAATAAGGATAATATTATTATTTTAAGTTTATAAGTTAGCCTTAAAAGATATATCTAAGTATCTCTAAAGTCTAATATAATTTAAATATTTATTACCCCTTAGTAGGCAAAGCTTTATTAAGTTCAAGCTCGTAAGCAAAATAGTATGGATAACTTTCATAGCTTTAAGGCGTCACCGTGAGGCGTCACTGTGACCGCGAACTTGATGTAACCCAAATCCTGCATATCCAGGATGACGAGCTCACTGATTGTCTCCTTATAGTTTATAGTTAAGCAGATTAGGTATTTATTAGCTTCCTATATATTAAGGCTTTAAAGGATGAAAACGGGTTCCTAGTATAGCCTAGAGGGTCTGTTCAAATACATCTCTATCTTGCCCATTACTAAATCCTTCTTGTAAATGGGTTTAAAGGGGAGAACTCTCCTGCGGTATAAGTTAAAAATTGTTCCCGCGGAGATAGGGCAAAGAGTGTCTTAAATGAACTCCCTATGAAAGGTCCTAATAGTGTAAATTACAATTATATAGCCCTCGTGCGTTTTGCATTCGAGCCGAGGAAGAAAGAAGAAAAGAAAATAAAAAAGTCAGAAAATCCTTTAATAAAATAAAATAAATTATCACCAGAGCAGCAGTGCTTAGACCAGCAAGAGGACAAGACACCGCTTGTCCAGTAGGGCCTAGCCCGTTACACTGAGACAGGGAGATTAGGAGGGTTATAATGACCAAGTATTTGCCACTCCTAAGATAATAGCGATGTACTTTACTTCATGATTGGATACAAGGTACGAGTGTTAAGCTACAGTATATAAGTAGTTCCCGTAGACTATTTAAATACCATGGCTACTCAGATTCCCTCCTAAATATACCAGCTTAGGACCTGGTAGCAATCTCGGCGTGTCCGTCCACGTCGGTGTCATCGACCCAGCTTCCATAGATGCCTATATGGAGTCTTAGCAGGAGGCAGCATAGAGCTAAGTGCTTGCTTATGTCCTTTATGTCTATAATTACTAGCTTACTAATTATCTCCTTGTAGTTTATTATTAGACTAATTAAGTATTTATTAGCCTTATTTATATTTAGGATCTAGGGGATAAATATAGGCTCTTAATATAACCTATAGCATCTATTAAAATACATATTTATCTTACCTATTACTAAATCCTTCTTATATATAGCATTAAAAAGGGGGAAACCTCTTATAGTATAAGTCAGCTTTTACCCTCTGGAAATAATGCAAGGTAAGTATAAAATATACTACTAATCTGCTAGGCAATAAAGTTCTAGTTAATGCCTTCTTTTAACTTATTTATAATAGCACTAAAGATATATCTGGTCTTTTTGCTAATATAATAATTATTAATATAGAAGAACTTATTATCTTAATTAATAATAGCCTTAGGCTTAGGCAGCTTTAGGTTATCCAACTTAGGATTAATAACTTAGTGCTTTAAAGAGTTCTAAATAGACCTAGGAGGCAGCGCCTTACTATCCTTATTTAGGAAGAACCTAAAGATATTACCCTTAGTATATAACATATAAAGGTAAATCTTATTATCCTCCTCCTAAGCGTTAGCAACATGGCCGATATATATATTATTGCTATAAAACTACTACTTAATTGGTTAGATTAAGGGAAAAAGGACTTATACAATTACTCACCTTAATGTTAATTGCCTTAGCTCCCTGCCTAGGAAGGACTCTAATGTAATAGGGCTGCTTAGGTTCTTACTGCTAGTAAACACTGCCTGCCTTAAGCCGCTCCAGGTCGCAGTATAATAGGATTATAGGAAACAGAACCTGCAGCAGTTTTAGTATAATTAACTAGAGAGGTATTAATAGTCAGGTCTTATATAGTTATCTATTATTACTATATTATGCTAAAAGCTATATATCGGTGTAGTAAACTAAACCTTTTTTATTAACTTACTATGCTTATTAAAGGAGTTATATAAGATATCCTTAGTTATAATGCCCTTAGCTTTATATCTAAATATAATTATATCCTGAGTTTATATATTATACTTAGGATAAGCAGTAAAAATCTTACTATCTTATTACCTATTACAGTCCTATATAATATAAGTTTAAAGCATAATAGGATCTATAATATATAAGGGGCCATCTTCCTTAAGGGCAAATATCTTATCCCAGAACGGGAAGACTATAGTATTTATAACACTATACACGCAGAAGTCAATGGCATCAGTGAACTTGTTATGGTATCTTCCTGTTTCGGGATATTAGTAATGTAAAAAGAGAGACCAGTAATGGAGACGGAAAGGATAGAAGCAAGACAAAAAGTAAAAACAAAAGCCCAATTATTATTAGGGCAAAGGATTTACATACCAAGCAGTGCCCTCTGCGCCTCCTTCTTAGCCTTAAGCTTCTCAGTTTTAATATAATACTACTTAAAGTCCACATAGCTATCCTTAACACGGAAAGACGAGACCACGCTATCTCTATTTATCTACTATAACCTGAATTAGTAGATCCTTTAGTATAAAGGTAAGTGCCAGAGGAGCCTATAATATTATCCTTAATAAAGGGTAGGAAGGCAAAATTAGGCATAATGCAATAAAAGGTACCGGCAATACTTATAGGGATCTTACCCTTAACTTCTAGATTATAGATATCTCCCTTAATGCAGATAGGTCTCTAGAACCCTATGAGAGAGGCAATAATAGCCTAAGGGTCAAAGGACGTAGGAGCCTCAGGCCATCCCGAAGTGCCAGACCGCTTGCCCTGGAGAATAGAGAGACCTTCCATGGTGAAGAAGTTGTAGCTTGTAGTGGTGGTAGTGTCTTGATATATTCCAGAGGATGATGTTGGTCGGACTTGTCACTCAGCTTGTAGGCGGCGCGTGTATTAAATACACACATGCTTGCCGTAGCCCTCGCCTTCCTCCGCTGGACATTTTGCGACGGTCTTAGTTGGCGGCACTTGACTCAGCGGCTCTCGCGTTCGCGATACCTCCTCGTGGCGCCCTGCCGAAGCTTGATTTTCGGTCTTCGTAAAGTTCCTCCGTGGCTCGGACCCCAGGCCACGTAAGAATGCGTGTCTTGTGGGGTATCCGCTAGCGGCGGCAACGGCCTCGGCTTCGGTAGTTGGCTATATGTGCGGAGAGGGTCCCATCCGGAGGAAAATGCTCTTTCCCTGATGGGCTCGTCGGACATGTTTGTGGGGTAATTAGTCATAATCATCTCTGGGGTTCCCTGGGCTTAGCCACCAGAATCGTGACTTTGATTCACGTATTCGTGACCGCAATGAAGGCGTAAGTTCCTTGCTTCGAGTCATCGTAAGGCGTTATTAGGCATAGGCCTATGGTCGAGAAACTAAGTAATTGGTCAGATGCTCTATAACCTACGTTTCCAACACCGATTTCTTTCCGGCCTTTTACGCCGCTTACCAAGCCGCTATAACAGAAAGTAACAGCCAGGGTGGTTTTATAGGAGCTGGGCTTATTCCATTGGACCCAGAAAGTATTATATCAAAGCTTTATATGCAGCTACGGACTCCAACACCGATTAAGGAGGTGGTCAGCCTCCCTGGCCCTTGGGTCTCAAAGATGCCAAAGACCGTGCTTGAGGTCAGCTCGCAGTCTGAATACCTCGAAAGACAAATCAGAAGGCATCGGAGCAGCTCTCCATCATCAACTACTGAGGCAGTTAAGCCATTTTCTAAGGGAATAAAGGCAATGATGCATGAGACGGCATTATTGAAGTTTGAGATGCAGACCCTTCGACAGTCCAATAATACCCTTAGCAAGCGGTACAGAGCAAAGAGAAGCCGCCTGCAGAATAGATGGAAGGGAAACAATTGATCGGGTGGATGTTTATATGCAGGTAGTAGCTGAATCATCGAGAAGTAGTGGTCAAGGAGGGTCGACGCTACCGAAGAAAAGGCGTTGTGGAACACGCGGCAAGACCGGGCATAATGCAACAACATGTCAGATAGTTGTCGCGATGTCTGGAGAGGAGTATAGGGATCAGTCTTAATTGATTAAATGGTCTGTTGTGTTTTATTATATGTTCAGAAGGAATTGTTAAGATTCTTTATCCACTCACTGATCATGTACGTCAAGGGTTTTCATAACATGTTACACTAGTTGGCCATGCATGCAAATGCCAATAACTGAAATTCTAGACAAGACTATAGCTCCATGACTGAATGCATCCATAGCTAAAGGCGGTTGGTTTGATAGTCATAGCCACCCTCCGCCATCCTAATAGCCCTCTTAGAAGCCTCATCCAAGTCCTCCTTAGGAAGTCCAAGGGCTTCATTGGCCAGACCGTACTTGGCCTCAATATTTCCGTCGCCGTTTGGGTAGAATGTCCTTGCGTACATCGCGAGGGACCAGCCGTCACGATCACCCTTCTTCAGCATTTCCATGCCGCGTGACCAACGTTCCTTACTGCCCTCGTACTCAATCACCCAGTCCTCATCTGTTGTGCCCGTCACACGCTGGACGCTGTCGAGCATCTCCCTCTGAGAAACAAGGAAGCTTGAGACCCAGAGTGGCTTGTTTCGCCAGTTGGAGATCGTAATCGAGTTATCATTCTCATCCTCAGGTAACTCCTTTAGGCTTAGCAGAGAGGCGAAGGCTCGGCCACACTGCGGCCAGGTCGAAGTATTAATGCGCGTCTTGCCATCGTCATAGAAGGTAATCTTCCTTTGGTTGTTACTGAAGTCGAAGCCGAACCAGTCGGCGCCTTGGGCAAGAGAGAGCTCATACCAGAAAGAGCAGCCCATAGCGATCCAGGACACACCAGCGTCTTCAGCAGCCGTGATGCCCGCCATGGTTGCTTGACGGGTGAGTCCCTCCTCGCCTAGGGAAATGTTGGTAAAGTCGGTACCATAGCAGTTAGGCATCACCCAAGGGACACCAGCTTTTGCAGCTGCCTTAATGAGCTTCTCCTGCGTACCCCGAGGAGCTGCGATCGACATAGAGATGGCGAGGAACTGTTGGTCCTTAAGAGCGGCGACAAGAGAGTCTTCATCGTCGTAGTCGACAGCGATAGACTTAGCACCAGAGGGGATCTTGCTGGTGCTTCCTGAGCGAGTGATGGCAGTCACTGTGTGCTTGCCAGTCTCGAGGAGCGCCTTGACCAAATGCTGTCCAATAGAGCCGCCAGCCTGGAGATAATCAGTGAAGGTCTTAGACGGCAGGTTGTTTTACTAACCCCGACAATAGCAACTCGTTCGATGCGATTGGTAAAGCCGTCGGGGCGGTTCTTGGCGTAGTTCTGAGACATATTGAGAGTAAGATCTAAACTCGGAGAGGGCGTGGTTATCAGTGGGGTGAATGGTGATTGGGACCGTGGCTGAATTGATACGGAGGAGGATTACTGTTATTGCGAGAAGGGAAATAAACATTATTATACTAATAATCTCTCTCGTAGACCTCTTGTGAATATCTCGGAGTATATTAGTCTCTACAAGGTATAGACAATCTTAGCACCTTCGGTCCCGCATAATTGATTCTGAGACCCACAGTAGGCTGAATGGGCCAATCAGAAGACTCTAAATACGACAAGCAGCTAGAGGATCCGCTCGACGGAATACCAAGCCATCCGCCTCATCAAGTTATGACAAACGTTTCGCCATCAACTTCGCATTTCGGACTTCTCAGCATTGCCGGACTCGCGAATGAATCATGCATAACATCGGAAGTCCGAAAGGGGCCGATGTCCAGCGCTGGCCATTTAAGCATGCTACAGAGTTAGCGAAACATGTTCTCTTATCTTATGCACTCGATTGCCGTAGAGAGCAATCGTCCAGAGACCTCTCGTACGGCTCTGCGGGGCAATGGAATTGGCTTATGTGGCCCCACTCACTGGGGGGGGGGGGGGGGGTGACCCTCACATATTTATGCTATCATTTGAATGAGAAAACCCAGAATCTCCTTGACTGCGGAAAGACCACAGCGGGGGAACTCCACGATGCGTCATAAAGCCAATATACCAAAATAATCATCTTATTTATTTTATAGCTAGCTATAAGTTCCCGAGCAATTCCTATTTAGGCACTGAATGCTTATGCTAATAGTATTATTACAGAAGAGAATAGCTGCCGCGAGCTACTAGTCTATATTTAATCCGGATCTAAATTATGGCATCTACTTCTGGCCCTTAGTATTATTATACTAAGTGTGCTTTAATAATAAAGGGTTAAAACAATAGCAAAAATCCATTAATTAATTATTCTTAAGTTTTCTTATATAAAGTATTTCATTCCGCAGACTTAAGGTATATAGCTAGATTACTAATATAGTTATTTTATAAAGCCTTAAAGATCATGCCTACCCTGTAATACTTAGTAATGCCTTTTTGCACCTTATATATATAATATCTGCCCTAATAGCCGGTTGAGCTCTTTCGGCGCTTTATGTCTTATTTTACCATTAGCAAATAGATCGAATATACTAATAAATAGGTTAGCTATCTATGCCGCCTGCCAAATGTAAAGCCTTACGCAAGACTTGGGCAGTGGCATAGTACCTCTATGGCAGAAATATATCTCTGTATGCCTTTCTAATTTATATAGGAATAAATAAGGAAATCACAATTAAAAACCATCAGAGGACTTCTCGGCCAGGGCATTAACACTTAACCTACTTAATTATTAAGTTTATATATTATACTAGATATACTTAAAATAGATTAAAGGTTAGGTCATTTATAATAAGCAGCAGCAGTGAGTTAATTTGTTCTATCTTCTTTATAGGGTATTCTATCCTACAGGTTTTACTTTAAATTACTTAGCTTAATGACTAAAGGTTGTTGTTTCTGAGGACTATTAAGACCATGCTTGACTTGCGACATCATGCCTTATGACCGGTTCTAACCCCTTTCTCGTCACCTTCGCACCTTTGACCCTCGAGGCATCACCAACCCCTCACTTCCAAACGTCTTCGCCGTTGTTGACGAGCGGTCTGAGCTCATACAATGGGTGTCAATCGAGCTCTGCTTTCTAGGCACGCATGTCGCTGTGGATGAGTGTATGGTCCGCTGCACAGGCAGGTTAAACGAGACAATGAAGGTCCCTAACAAGCCGACTCCTCTAGTGTTCATGATCCGTGTTGTGGCCTAAAAAGACCTCTTTTCACACCCTGAGGGAGCAATATGGGCCAGTTACTACCATCGTGCGTGAGAAGAGGCTTGAGCGAAGAAAGAGACTCTATAAGCCTCTCAACCAGACACAGAGCGTGGTTCCTACCCTTGTTATAAAGTTGACTCATGCCAGCTTATACGCCTTCATCGATAACCTCTTCTAATCGCCCGACCTGTTCAGGAACCTTCAAATAGAGGGCCACCAGGCCACAGTAACAAGTACCTTAATGTCTCACATACAACCGGCTGGAGCTACGTAATAGCCGTTTCGGTCTTTAAATTACACCGGTTTCACTCATGCTTCTCGTTCATAAAACTCTATTTCCCCACATATTTGCCGCACATATTACACATCCTCAAGTAGGTAGCAAGCATGCCGCTCGGCCCGAAGGTGCTAATTAATCGCCGACACCTCCAGCTACACATCGGCCCTGAACTTAAGTATTACAGTAAACCTATGAACAGGGATCAAGCAGGCACCTCCTATTCGGTAGTCCATTAATATTTACCCCTGTACTATTGTATTACAACGTAGTAGCTCTCCACTTAGCGTTGTGGAGGGAAGTCACTTGAAGTCTATAATTACCGAAGGGAATAAATAAAAATATTTAGACGAAATACTATATAAAAGGCGTAAACTCCCTTGTATCTGGGAAGAAATCATCCAGCAACATTTAGATCTTGCTATTTAAAATATGGATAGAGCCGAGATCCGTCTGCTTCCGAGCAAGGAGGTTCTTATCCTCCTCACTTGTTCCCTGCTAGTCTACTTAGGCTTCTTTGTACGGTCTCCAACACGCTCGCAGGGACAATCATTGACACAGGTGGCAGCTGCTCTACCAAATATATTTCGATCCACTTGGGCGCCTACCAGGTAAGTTATTATGCGCTATTGAACAACACTTTGCTAATATCTGTCGTTATTTCAAGGCGCTTGGCTTGCAAGATGGACCGATGTCGTTCTCAAGTACCACTGGCTGAACGGGACCCGAGCTCAATACGTTCATCGTCTTCATCAGCGCTTTGGTTCGGCTCCCGAGGCATGACCAAGCCGCTCTTTACTAATTGTTTCCACAGGTCCCGTGGTACGTCTTGGGCCCAACGAAGTCGATATATCGGAAATCACAGCCGTGAAAGAAATCCACAACATTAAAACCGGGTATAAAAAGTCCTCGTTCTACGAAAAATTCATACCTAACACGGTCAACGTATTCAACGCCACCGACGTAGACTTTCATCGCCGTCACCGCCGTCTCCTTTCTGCCCCTCTGTCCGAATCTTCCCTGAAAACAGTCGAATGGGCTGTCGATGCAAAAGTAAAGCTAGCTATCAAGAGCATGGCGCGAGAGATGGAGCAGAGACAAGCGACTGATGTCTGGAAGTTTTGGCGGTTCTTGGCAACTGATGTTATTTCAGAGTTAAGTTTCGGTGAATCATTTGGCATGCTGGAAGCAGGCAAGGTGTGGGAATTGCTTCCTTCAGAGAGTAAAGGTGCTGACAAACTGGTAGAAAAACCAGTATATCGTGGATTTAGAAGGCATAGCGGCCAGGGGCCCCATTTTTACGACCTTCCCCGGACTCATATCACTCGCTAGCCGGCTGCCTATTCCCATATTCAGTGCGCCTGCGGCAGCGGCGAAAAGAATGATCAGGTACGCAGAACAGGCTGTGCTCCAGTATAAAACGCACATTGCGGTCAATCCAGCTGCAGCCAAGCCAATGTTGTTCAGCAAGTTGTTCGCAGCAGGCGAGAATGGTCTAACCGATGATGAAATTCGATGTGAGGCTCAGGCATACATCGTTGCTGGATCGGATACCACCGCCACTTCCTTGACGTACCTCGTCTGGGCTGTCTGTCGAGACACGAAGGTGAAAGAAACACTATTGTCAGAGCTTATGTCACTGGGTGAGGATTTTGGTGATTCCGATCTACGCCAACTTCCATATCTCAATGCTGTCATTGATGAGACTCTGAGGATCCATATCGCCGCTCCATCTGCTCTCCCGAGAGTTGTCCCTGCTGGAGGTTCTACCTTGGCTGGGTACTTCATACCTGGGAACACGATTGTGACAACGCAGTCTTGGACCCTACATCGTGATCCCCTGGTTTTTCCGGGACCAGAGCTATTTGATCCTTCACGTTGGCTAAATGCCACGAAGGAAATGACAGATACAGCTATGCCCTTCGGTGGTGGCTCAAGAGGTATGAACAGTCACTCCATATTCAATTCTTCGTCTACCTGAACATGGTCCTGACTTCTTCAGTCTGTATCGGTAAGCATCTCGCTCGGATGGAGCTGCGATTGGGCACCGCGAGATTTTTCCGTGCTTTCCCGTCGGCCGCTGTTTCAACCCTTGAAAGCATGTCGGATGAAGACATGAGTCCCCTGGCGTTTTTCTTATTGGCACCAAAGGGGGGGCGATGCCTCATTGAAGCGAAGTAAAAGGTCTGGCTTGCTTAAACCCTAAACTGTAATAATCCTAAGATTATAAATAAATAAATTCAGGCCAGGTTTTAACTTATTTTACTTAGGTTAACTTTAATAATAAATAGATATGTTTTCTTATTATAATAAGATTTATTAATTTACTTTTATATCTACCTAAAGTTACTCTCCTTAGGATATATTATCTTTAATTACTTAAAGAATAATATTACTTAAATTATAATATAAAAAGTTACTACCTTATAATAAGGTATAGCCTTATTATTATAATTGTAATAATAAATATTAAGTAAAATTAAAGAATTAATATAACTTTTATTATTTTTAAAAAAGAGATTTATTTTTTTCTTATTTTTAAAGTAAATAATATTAATATAAATAATTAGAATTAGATTATTATAAGTTAATTATAAGTAATTAAACTTTTTTCTTTTTTTTAAGTTTATAAGTTAGCCTTAAAAGGTATATTTAAGTATTTCTAAAATCTAATATAATTTAAATATTTATTACCCCCTAGTAGGCAAAGTTTTATTAGGTTAATATTATTATAATTAGCTGCCTTAACTATAGCCTAAACCTAGCTATATATAACCTAGCTAAAAAGCCTCACTTTTTAGCTAGCCCTAATCTTCTTTTTATAACTTACTTTAAAGATATACTTAAATTATTTATTATACTTTTATAATATATAATTTAATTTAACTTTTAATTATAATTACTAATAGTATTATAGCTTTATTATTATAATACTTAAAAAAAGCTTATAAGCACTTAATTCTAATAGGTATTATTTAATAAAAAGTTATAATATAACTTATAAAATTAAATAAGCTATTAAGAAAGATAATAATAATAAGCTTTATAATATAATAATAAAAATTAAAATAAATTAAGAAA
This sequence comes from Fusarium veterinarium, assembly GCA_019191175.1. Classification (NCBI taxonomy): domain Eukaryota; kingdom Fungi; phylum Ascomycota; class Sordariomycetes; order Hypocreales; family Nectriaceae; genus Fusarium; species Fusarium veterinarium. The sequence continues at coordinate 138,722 of JAHARR010000053.1, read as the reverse complement.
AAAAATAATATTAGCTATATTAAATTAATAATCTTTAATTATAAGATTCTCTTGCTTTTATAGCCTTATTATAAATTAATTAATAAAGGCTTTTTTAATTATAAGGTTTTATAAGAAGAAAATATATTAAGTTTTATATAAGTTTAATTACCCAAAGTTAAAGACTTAAAGTTATAAAGCTAAATATTAATATATTACTAATATAAATAAAGCTAAATTAAGATTATAATTAGTTATATAATAAATATAATTATATAACTATAGGCTATTTTATATAATAAGTATTAAGGTAATATAATTATTATATCATTAGTAAGAAGGGTTAAAAGGAAAAGCCGGGTTAAAAAACTTGCTTATAAGTTTATATTTAATTACTTACTTAGTTAGGATTTAATTAATCTTTAAGTAGAAGTATAATAAATAAATTAGGTATAGTATTCCTTTAGGTAGGATAAAGAAAGAAGGGTAGCTTAACTACTAAGAGGCCTATAACTAATATTAATACTACCTAGTTAAGGCAGTAATTATATTATTAAGGCATATAAACCTTATATAATTTTAAATTCTATAATAATAGCCTGCTATAAGGGTCTTACTATTTAAGCCTTTATAAAAAAGTTAAAAAGCTTAATAGCCTTATATAAGGCTAATAATAAGGAAAAGAAAAATATATATATTAAGGATTATATAGTATTTAACCTAATAAGCTTAATTAACTTATATAAATATAATAAAATTAAAATAATTTTATATTAAAGTTTATATTTTTTAATTATTAAGTATATATAATAAAAATACTTAATATATTACTTTCTTTATATAAAAACTCTTATAATATTATAACCCCTATAGTTATATTATATATACCCTATAATTTTATTTAATAATCTACTAATTATAGAATAAGTTATACAGGATAACTATTATAAGGATGCTATTATCCTATAGAGTAATATATCCTATAGATAATTATATCCCCCTAAGGTAGTATCTTAACTCTTAGAATATTAGTATATAAAATATATTTATTAGTACTTTTATAGACTTAGCTTACTAGCTATTAATAAGACTTCTTTATATTAATAAGCCTAATATATACTATTTAATTATTAAGAGATATAATAACTAACCTGCTTAGTATTAATGCCTTATATTATTTATAAATATAAACCTAGTATAAATTAGTTTCCTTATTTAAAATTATATTTATTATATATTAATAGCTCTTATTTAGAATATATTATATTAAAATAACTAAGTAATATTATACTATTAAGATATTTAGTAATACTGGCCTAATACCTTTTTATATTAAAGTGCCTCCTAGTATAGCAGAAATAATAACTGAAATTTATTAGGTATGCTTTATTATTAATACCTTATGTACTTAGGTTAATAAATAGCCTACTATAAGTGCCTAGATAGGTAATATAGGATAAGACCCTAGAGAAGTATTAAAGCCACCTAAATTAAAACCCTTTAAGGGATAGGCTGTTAATATAGTCTTATTCCTAACCTAAATAAAAGGCTATTTTTATTTATTTTAGAATAGGCTAGATATACCTATAAAGAAAGTATTATTTATTACTTCTTTAGTCTAAGAAAATACTAAAGATTAGTAGAAACTTATTATAAGAGACTTCTTAAATAATAAGGAAGAAATATAGGATTAAGAGATATAAAATATCTTTATAAACTAGGAAAACTTTAAAAAAGCCTTTAAAGATAACTTTAAAGTAATTAATAAGGAATAATAAGTAGTAATAGAACTTCTTATGCTTAAATAGCATAAGTTATAGATTGCCTACTCTACTAAGTTTTAATAGCTTATATCTAAGACTAAATAGGATAATAAAGCCCTAATAGAAATCTACTATAAAGGTTTAAAAGAAGAAGTTAAGAATAAATTATACCTAGCTAATAGGCCTAAAGACTTAACTAAGTATATTACTATGGTAATTAAGATTAATAAGTAATAATATAAATATAGAAGGGAGAAAGTAAATTATAAATAAGGAAATAATTTTAACTTATATTACTCTAACTAGTAATATAATAATAATAACCAGGGTAACTTTTAAAACTAGGGATAGTAATAAGGTAATTAGTTAAATAATATTATATATAATATATAGCTAGGACCTATAGTACTTAGAGCTACCTAACTAGTTAGTAACTACTATTAGTAAGATATATTTAAATATAAATATTATAATTATAATTAGTTTAAATATATAGTATATAGCTGCCTAGAACCTAGAAGAGCTAAGGACTTAAACTAAGGTAAGTAAATCTTAAGATTAATTAAATAATAAGACCCTTAAATAGCTATATATATATAAATATTAGGTATATATAGATTAGGATATAATATAGAACTTTATTACTACCTAGGAAAATACCTTAGGGAAGTAAAAAGAAAATAAGCAGAGGAAGATATAAAAGAATAGGCTAAAGCCGAAAAATACTATAAGGACTTATAATAAGTATAATAAAGATTTTTTTTTTTTTTTTTTTCCCTTGCTATCAGCCTTATATAAGGCCATCAAGCTTTTTAACTTTTCTATAAAGGCTTAAACAGTAAGACCCCTATAGCAGGCTATCATCGCAGAATTCAAAATCATATAAGGTTTATCTGCCTTAATAGTATAATTACTGCCTTAACCAGGCAGTATTAATACCAGCTGCAGGCCTATTACCTCTCAGCAGTTAGGTCACCCTTCTTCCTTTAACCCACCCAAAGGACTGGTCTTTAAACGACCTTTAAAACATACCGCGCCTAGTCCATCCATCACACTTAAGTACGTTCCCCGAACTGACTTCTGGTCACACTTGCTGATATTAATTATAGCCACTAATACGATACTATGCAACAGCCTGCAGCCCAATCAGGGCTATTACATAACTAACCACAATCTTATTAATATAATCAGACCGGTGCTAAAGCAAGCTAAGGGCAAAGATTATTATATATTATATAAGATAGCTAAAGCTATTAAGATAAACTTCTCTTTAAGAGGCAGATTAAGCCTAGTTAAGATAGCTATCTTTAAATGCAGCCTAATTAGCTTAATTAGTTATATAGATCTAGATTACCTAGGTAATATAATATCTTCGACCTGGCTAGCCAGAGAGCTATCTAGATTAAAGAAGCTAGAAGAAGCCCTATAGTAAGGCTGGTCTCTTAAGGCAGAAGAGGCAGCTTTCCTTGCTGCATTTACGGGCCTGAACTCAGCCTGGTACGAAGAGTGGCTCGAGAATGTGATCATTAAGGCCGAATAGGTACTTTATATCCTCCCTCTTATGCGGAAGTAAAAATAAACACGGGGTAAAGGCGGGGTTTTATAAAGGAATTAGGTTAACTTTTATATAAGTTAGTTAGCAAAAGTTAAATTAACCTGAAGTTATGACTAGCTCTATTAATTGAATGTATGTGGTGTGGCACGTGACTAATTAACCTTGCGTATAAGAATAAATCTAGTAAAATTAGTAAAAAAGCAGTGGTTTAAACTGGGGATAATAAAGATATAATACTAAAAAAGAAATAAAGAAAAAAAGGAAATAATATAAGAAGGAGAAATAATAAAATCTTAAGTATTATAAAAAAGAAAATAAATAATAATAAGAAAATAAATAAAGAAAATACCTTAGAGAACCTTAAATCCTTAGAGTTATTAGGGAAGGAAAGATAAACCCCCCTAAGAATAAAAGATAAGCCTAGTTATCTAAGATAATAAATAATATCCCTACTAAAATAATACTTTAATAAAAAGAAGAGGCTATTAAATAAGAATAAGAGGCAGAAACTAAGGTATATACCTATTATTATTAATACTCTTAAAGCATAGGATATAAAAAAGGCATAATATAATTAACTATATAATACCTTTATAAAGAAGATAAGTAACTTAAGAATAAATAGAAATAACCTTATAAGCCACTATATAATAAAGTTAGGAAAAGAATATACTTATTACCTAAAGATAGGTATATTTAAGAAGCCAAGAAATATAAAAATATAAAAAGAATTAAAAAAATATATATTAAAGCTTACTACTAATATAATACTATAAATTTATTATATTAGAAATAAAAGTTTAATAAGAATAATAATATTAGGATATTACTTATTAACCTAAATTATAAGAATATTTTATAAGTATTATATAAGTATTATTAATATAAATATTATTAATAAAGTAAGGAAGATAATAATTACTTTCTAGTAATAATACTTAATATACCTAATAATAACTTATATTATAAATAAGAAATATATAAATATTTAATATTTTTTTTTTTTAAGTTTATAAGTCAGCCTTAAAAGGTATATCTAAGCATCTCTAAAGTCTAATATAATTTAAATATTTATTACCCCTTAGTAAGTAAAGCTTTATTAAGTTAATATTATTATAATTAGCTGCCTTAATTATAGCCTAAACCTAGCTATATATAACCTAGCTAGAGAGCCTTGCTCTTTAGCTAGCCTTAATCTTCTTCTTATAACCCACTTTAAAGGTCTTTTACTGACCCCTGCAGATACCATGCTTAAATTATCCACTATGCAGTAAGTAATCCAATCTGACTTCCCCTCTTCTAATTATAACTACTAACAGTATTATAGCTACCTTATTATAATACTTTAAAGAAGCCTATAACTACCTAGGCCTAATAAGCCCTACTTAATAGAAGATTATAATATAATTTAAATAATTAAAAAAGCTCTCTTAAGCACTAAGTAAAGTAATTATAATAAGCTTTATATAATAGCTACTAAAATTAAAGTAGCTTAGATAGTTAAAAATAATATTAGCTATATTAGGCTAGCCCTCTTTGGCTATAAGGTCCTCTAGCTTATATAGTTATATCTTTATATCCCTTAGATTAATAAGGCCTTCCTTAATACTAAGATAGAGAGCCTTAAGACTCTTAGATAGGCCCTAAATAAAGGCCACCTACAGAGGAGGTAAAATAAGTTCCTAAAGAAACTTTATAGTAGCTTATATAATAAGTAACTCTATAATATTAAGAAGTAGGTAATAAAGGTACTACTTTTATTAAAGGAGATTATTAACCTATAAAGACTAGGCTGATAATAGTCTTGAACTATAGCGTGACTAAGATAAGGGGGATAGCATACTATAATGTCTAAGATGGAAGAGGGGTAATTATGGGGTTTAGGAAGAAAATATATTAAGTTTTATATAAGTTTAATTACCTAAAGTTAAAGACCTAAAGTTATGATATTAGCATCGGCAGCGTAAAGAAGGTTAATTAGGTTATAGGATATAGCATATAATAGACTTAATAAATTAGCTAAATATTAGTGTATTATTAATATAAATAAGGGATAAATATTTAATATACTATTAATATAAAAACCTTAGAGTAATTATATCATAATTTAATTTAATATATTATAAATAAATCTATAAGATAAAAAAGCTATTAAAAGAAATTAAATACTTTTAATAATTAATTAAAGAAGCTAAAAAAAAGTTTAAAGAAGTAACTTAAGGAAAATATACCTATAAGAAAGAAGAAATTATAAAATAACTCTAAGAATAAAAAAAAGAATATTAAAAGAGGATTACTAATAAATAGTATAACTACCTAATAAAAAAATAAATTAATATTAAATAAATTAATTACCTAATAAAATAGCCATTACTTAATAATATTAGCTTAGAAAGTATAAAAAAACTATAAGGATAATAAGAAGTAAATAAACTTTACCTAAGCCTTAAAGAAGCTATATAATAAAATAATAAAAGAGAATATATTTATATAAATAAAAAAGGATATAAAAAAGAAAACTATATAAGTATATATAAGAATAAACTAAAAAAAGTAATCCCTAAAAGAAATAAAAATAATAAGTAATTTAAATAAGAAATTATATTAAATAAATAAGATATAAAATTAAAAGAATATTTTTAATAAAAATTATTTAATAAAGAATTTATTAATAACTGCCTTAATAAAGAAGGATATAATAATAGTAACTATAAATAAATATATTAAGATATATTAAGAAAAGTTATATACTATTTATAATAAAGTATTAAATAGGCAAAAAGTAAAAATAAGAATAACTTAGGCTAATAAATACTTTAAGATTATATAAGAAACCTATATTAAAATGCCTAGTATTAAAGATTTAAATTAAAAGGAAGTAATTAAATACTTAAATTAATTATAAAGCTAAATAAAATTTTATTAACTTAAAAGTAATTATTTTTTTTTTTAAGTTTATAAGTTAGCCTTAAAAGGTATATTTAAGTATTTTTAAAGTTTAATATAATTTAAATATTTATTACCTCTTAGCAGGTAAAGCTTTATTAAGTTAATATTATTATAGTTAGCTACCTTAATTATAGCTTAAACCTAGCTATATATAACCTAGCTAGAGAGCCTTACTTTTTAGCTAGCCTTAATCTTCTTTCTATAACCTACTTTAAAGGCTACTCTTTTATTAACCCCTATAGTATACTTAAATTATCTACTATACTTCTATAGTAAGTAATCTAATTTAACTTCCTTTATACCTTCTAATTATAACTACTAATAGTATTATAGCTGCCCTATTATAATGCCTATTATCTAAAGAAGCCTATAGCTACCTAGGCCTAATAAGCCCTACTTAATAGAAGATTATAATATAATCTAAATAATTAAAAGAGCTTTCTTAAGTGCTAAGCAGAGTAATTATAATAAGCTTTATATAATAGCTATTAAAATCAGAGTAGCCTAGATAATTAAAGATAATATTAGCTATATTAGGCTAGCCCTCTTTAGCTATAAGGTCTTTTAGCTTATATAGCTATATCTTTATATCCCTTAGATTAGTAAGGCCTTCTTTAATACTAAGATAGAAAGCCTTAAGATTCTTAGATAGGCCCTAAATAGAGGCTATTTATAAAGGAGGTAGAATAAGTTTTTAAAAAAACTTTATAGTAGCTTATATAATAAGTAGCTTTATAATATTAGGAAGTAGGCAATAAAGGTATTACTTTTATTAAAGGAGATTACTAACCTATAATAGGCTAATAATAGTTTTAAATTATAGCGCAAAGACGAGGGGGATAGCATACTACGATATAGATAGAAAAGGGGTAATTACAGGGTTTAGGAAGAAAATATATTAAGTTTTATATAAGTTTAGTTACCTAAAGTTAAAGACTAAAGTTATAATATTGGCGTTGGCGGCGTAAAGAGGGTTAATTAGGTTATAGGATACAATACATAACAGACTTAACAGATCAGCTAAACATTAATACACTATTAATATAAACAAGGGTTATAAATTATTATATTATTATATTAATTTAATTATATTAATAACTTAATTATAATACTTATTTAAATATAATAATAACTTATTAATAAAATAATATATTACTAATAAAGAAATTAAATATCTAAAATAATATAAAATAGCTTTAATTAATAAAAAATACTAATATAAATAGCCTTACTTCCTTATATACTTATATATTAGAGGGACTTAATGCAGAGGTTATATACTAGTAGTTACACCGGGTCTGGTTTAGGTATGGGCTCCCCTACCAGTGAGGATCTGTGGAGGTGGGGGAGCCGAGAGCAGGGGTCCCTGGAATAAACGGTGTTTCCGGATGAGGAGCTGATAAAATCGTGGGGAGCCGAGTTGAGAAGGGGAGAGAGGACAAAGGATGGCAAAAAGAGCTTGTATTTAGCAGTAAGTAAATAGTATATATGAACTTGTGGTAGTTATAGCCACTCCTAGGGGGGGCATGGTAACTAATAAAAGGGACCTTTTTTAATACTAAATATATCAGACTCTGACTTTATTTTAATTAATTATTAAATTATTAATTTATAGTTTAAGTAAGACTAAGTATATAATATAATAAGTAAAGTATATTAGCTTATTTTATAAATTATCCCTTTAGCTATAAAAAGCCTCTTAATTAAATTATATCTTCTTATCTTAATAGAGGTATATAAAAGAAGCCTAATAATATATTATTAATTAATTCTACTTAATTCTTAAAGAAATTCTTTTAAGTTAATTAATAACTTCTTAATTATTATATATAAACATATCTAAGGAGGCTCTTAATATATATAATAATAGCAGGTTTATTAATTAAGATAATAGCCTTTAAAAGCATAAGGGTAATAACACCTAGAGACTGGCTTTTCTGCCTGCCAAAGAGCTTCTTATTAAGGAGATACCCTAGGACCTGTTTATCTGTTAATTAATTTAAGGATATAAGCAGTGTGATATAGTAATTTGTAACTCGAGAAATTGCTGGTACTATCATTGACTAAAAAAAGGGGGGGGATTAGCAAACGCTGATCTAATATGTTTTAATTAACCGCACCCCCTGCCGTGACGTGGGGGGGGAAAGGTTTTCCACAGCCCAAGGTTACTCGAACTCTAATTAAGATTACAGCAGCATATATAAGTCACCATCTTGCTCAAGCTTTAGCAGGACGATGAACTTAGAAAACTTCGCGCTGACTTTTATTTTATCCCAACCGCCACTGTCTTAATACATTTCGCCTTGGTCTTCGACGATTAATTCATCTCCTCAGTTCGGAAATGAGTTCCAACCAGTTAAAGCCTCTAACGCTTTGGAGCCATATGATCGGTCCTAATCCATGGAAGGTGGCCATGGTGTTGGAAGAGCTATGCATTCCCTACAAGACCGAGTTGATTGACTTCCCCGAAATGAAGCAACCTCCCTACGAGAAGATCAACATCAACGGCCGTGTCCCTGCTCTGGAGGACCCCAATACTGGCATTGTTCTCTGGGAGTCTGGCGCTATTCTCGAATATCTAGTGGAAACCTACGACAAGACGAGGGCCATGAGCTTCTTATATGGCACCGCGGAATATTTTTATGCGAAACAGTGGCTGCACTTTCAGATGTCCGGGCAAGGGCCATATTTTGGTCAGGCAATGTATTTCCATAGATTTCACCCGGAACAGATTCAAAGTGCAAAGGACCGGTACCTGAATGAGGTTCGCAGGGTTTGTGGAGTCCTGAACCGAGCGTTGGACGGACGTGAATATCTAGTGGGTGGGAGGTACAGCTACGCCGACGTAGCGTTTCTGCCGTGGTTTAACGTGGTGTTTTTCCCGTGGCACAATGTTAATGTCCCGGGGGTCTTTGCTGATCAAATCCCACTAGAGAAGGAATTCCCCCATCTGGCAGCTTGGCTTAACAGACTTAGACAACGCCCTCCTGTGGCTAAGACCTTGAAGGATAGGTTTAATGCCTTAGAGAAGCAGTAAGGGATATAGCTTTAATACTATTAAGGCCTTGAATATATTCTAATTATATTAATTACCAGCATGGGTGAGACATTGACAAGCAGGTTGCACGTACGCTCGCAAGGCCCCATTTTCCCCAGCTCTGTCTTGTGCCGTTACGTTCTATGATCACAGGATCGACGTGATCGACCGAGAAGAAGTCTTTGCCAATCCAGGAAATGTCTTGTTCGGGTGGCCTGTGTCGAAGAACCCACCATTCCAACTACCGACCAAACGTGATGGGTAATTTTGTGACATCAACCCCGCAAAGCTTGTTTCGGAGGTCGTACTTTAGTAACACGTTCATCAAGATTAGATGAATGATTTAAGAGCCTAGTAAGGAATCCAATTCACTTTCTTTTTTAAATCAATCGTCGAGTTTTATACTCAACTAAGCAACATGGCAAGCAGTTCATCTCAAAACGTCAGCAAGGGCAAACGTGTCCTTCTCACCGGAGGCAATGGCTTTGTGGCGTCGCATATATTTAATGATTTGATGAAAGTAAGTCCCTATGGAAACTAACGGCATATCCCGGCTGGTATAAAATAGGCTAATAAAACCATCAAACAGCGTGGTTATTCGGTTACCGCCACGGTTCGGTCTGAAGACAAAGCGCAAGCTGTTTATGAAACTCATCCTAACTGGAAAGAGAATGTCGAGTTTGAATATGTCGCGGACTTGACTAAGAAGGATGCCTTCGATCATCTCTTCGAGGATGCGGACCAACCATTTGATTACATCATTCATACAGCCTCTCCAGTTGCATTCAAGGTCAAGGACATTCAGAAAGATCTGATCGATCCTGCTATCCAAGGGCAAGTAGTAACCCTTATGAAGCTTTTTCTAGGAGCGACTGACCTGTGTAGAACCATCGGCGTCTTCGAAAGCGCACACAAGCTAGCTGGGCCTACTTTGAAACGAATTGTACTCCTTGGTAGCGCAGTTGCAGTTCTGAACACCTTTGAAGACAAGACCAAGGCTGGGAAAGATTATACAGAAGCTGACTGGAACCCGGTATGTCAGACTTCGAGGAACATGCTAAGGAGCAGTTAATGATAGACGACAGGTTACTTCGACTTATGCTATCCAGAACAACGACGTGGTCTCTGGATACAATGCCTCAAAAGTAGAAAGCGAAAGAGCAGCGTGGAAGATAATGAAGGAAAAGACCCCTTCATTTGATCTTGCTGTTATCAACCCGGATATCATCACTGGGTCCATGATCCACCCGATGTCAGGAGCAAAGTCGGTTAATGAGACAAACCGCTTTGCAATCTACAATTTCTTAGATGGAACGCATCAGCAAATCGAAGGTGTCGAATTCCCTTTCTATCACTTTGTAAGTCAATTTTGCATTACTCCCAGCTAGCCTCATGCTGACTGATTGTTCTAGGTTGACGTTTGCGATGTAGCTCGGGCCCACGTGGACTCTTTGACAAACCCAGCCGCGTCGGGGAAACGAATTCTCATGGTGGCTGGCTTGATCACACCTCAATTGGTCGCCAACACCGTGCGCAAAGCTTTTCCTCAGTTGCAAAGCAAAATTCCCGAAGGAAAACCGGCACAAATCTTGCCGCCTAATAACGAACCGACGGGCTGGGACACCAGTGCTAGCATCAAGATTTTATCAGAGGGAACATCATCAGGGAAATGGGAGTTTATTGGCTTGGAGAATAGTTTGACGGATGCTGTTCAAGGTATGCTAGATGCCGGGATTTTGTAACGAGACTATCCCACAGGGCTGGCCCCAACCCTCATCAACAGAGGGACGGCACATGACTATATCAGGGCTTTTGGTGATGATTAACCTCCGATCTTAAGACATAAGTGTTCACATGCCGATTGAAATTGGTGTTATTTCAGTTGTGAGCTGCTTCTTATGTTACCTTAGCAAGGCCGGGATGGGAGAGCAGCACCGTGATGATTGTTGGCAAGTGATAGCTGCTAGAGGTACAGAGGACCGTCCTCCCCATGCGTGATTCTTGAATTTATTCCTTGTATCTTGTTCTGTTCCCTCTGCTTATGAGCATTTACAACCCTTCCTATTATAAATAGGAGTTGACAGTGTGCTAGATCTCCTTCAAACTCATCATGCTAATTCAAGTATGATACAACTAACATACTGGTATCTTCTATGGTGCAGCGACTGCTGCTTTTCCGTGTCTTATTCAACTCTTCTCGAAATCTGTTTGAAGCCTTTTCTTCGGTTTGCCATTGAGTTTCTCCCATTCCCATGGCAACTTGTCCTTGAATCTTTTTATACCGAAACCACTGGGCCTGCTGCTGTTGACAGCTTTTGGCAGAAGGGACTTCGTTTCATCAGAGCTTCACCGTACCTAATGAACATGAAAGGAATGCACGCGAGTACCAAAGTAAAGAAAGCAAGCAGAGAACACGCCCGCTGAATCCCCAAGCTCTCATACATTAAGGGCGCAGCAAGTGGCAAGACGACAGCAGTTATCGACCGCATCGGTGATATAGTTCAGTAATGCCATAAATTCCACCAAGTAGCCAGCGCCAAAGAGAAGTCCCGATAGGGACGGTACGGCCGGGTGAACTTCTGCGTATGACATCCATCCAAGCCAGAATAGGGACGCGACGATTCTAGAGGCATGTGAGCTTATGAGATGATGAGGATTGATATACTGCCTACAATGGGCCGCCAGCACAAGCCAGAGGTAGACGGCGATACTCTATTTTATTCGCCCAAACGACACCCGCTTTCATTGCTGAAGAATGGTAGGAGCTATACCCGAGGAAAAGACCCAGAGCAACTATAGAGCCCGCTGTGACTACCTCTTGTCAGTCCAAAGGATAATATTGACATGCTGGGCAGCACAGACTTACTTGGTAGAAAGGTCAAGCCAACTTCACCGGATGAGAGTTGGTACACCCCTACGAAGTATAAGTGACATGATAATCAGCTCAAGTAAAGCGCCTCAAACCTTGGAATATGATCGGGTATGCTTGGAAGAATAGGTACAGAGTCGCATACACAAGAGCCAGATAGAGGGATGTAAAAAGAACAACTGGCTCACGTGCGGCCATGACAAACGGCCTTGAGAAGATAACCTTGAGCTCTCGTGCAAAGCTCAGCTGTTGCTTCTCTGCGGCCTCGGGATCAACACGGTGCTTTTTCTTGATGATAGGAGCATAGGTCTCCGGTAGACAACACACGAGCGGCAAGAAGACGCCGGAATTTCCCAGCCCGACCCAAAAGGTCAAGCGCCACGAATGTCTGGTGGCGTATCCAGAAATTATAGGCCCCAAGGGAGGTACCATGGCCGTAGCGCACATGTAATATGCTGTTGCTCTGCCTCTTGGTCCGGGATGGTCGAAGATGTCCGCGAAAACAGGCCCAACGACGGCGTTTGGCGCTGCGGCTGTGACACTACATAGAAGGAGGAATATCAATAACGCAGTAAAATTAGGGCTCACGGCACAGCATAGGGTGAATATCATGTAGCCGAGGTACGTGCCGACAAGTACAGGCCGGCGCCCGAGATGTTCGCTGAGGGGGCCGAATATCAGAGGGCCGATCGCAAATCCAAGCATATAAAGGGAGTTAATCAGTATCAGCTTCAGGTGATCGGTAACTGAGAATGCTTTAGCAATATCGCTCGTCGCTCCGGATGGTAACGAAGAGCCAAGGGCGCTGTTTGCGATGATGGCAATGCCTGCGGCTACGACTTGTGCTTGTTTGCGCTGTTACTGTTCAGTCTACCGCTAAACCGGTGATATAAAGTTTAATATAACTGAGTTTTGCTTACTCGAGAGAACTTGAGAGGGTTCTTGTTATCTGGTAGTTCAAACGTGGCATCCGGCCATTCATTCCCTGTTGGTGACGGGGCCATAGTGAGAGTGACTGTTTGATAGATGGTCGAGTCAACGGAGGCCTTGATAAGACGGCCGCCAAACATCCGAACTATTTTCATCTTTTCGGAGCTTCTCAACTCTGATCCCATATCGAGATAGTGGGCTCTCGGCGTGCCACTCCACTCCGAAACTGAGCTGGGCTCGGGACTGTTAGTTCAACACCTTACGCCCTACGCCCTACGCGGGCGCCTTGCCGACGTCCTACCTAAGCTTATGAAGGTTGGGCGTCATAATGGATTGGCCTCCCTTCGTATCTACCTCAAGTTTTAGGTACAGAGTAATACACCAGGCAAATACCAAGCTTCAGACCTCTTTAGTAGGCAATTCTACCAGGTTGGCTTCCAGCAGAACTGAAAATTGGCCCAGCAGGTGGTGTTATTGTCACGGAGCTGGGGGTTGAAAGACGGTTCAGTACACCCTACTCCCTACGCCCTGCAGAATACACTCTGTGTCCTTGGGTTTGCATGACTGGTTAGAAGAGTTGAACATCACCCTTGGGTAGAAAGGGTTTAAAAACATTTAAGAGTTGATAATAAGTATTATGTTTTTACAATAATATAAAATATTAGAGTAATTATATTCTAGCTATCTTCTCTAACCATCATGGTGACACTCTGTACAGTAGTCAATGTGAATCTTGCACGAGTTGGACAGGTCAATGTTACCACAACGTGTCAAGCCCTCTTGCTGTCGGCGCCTGCAATAGAGTTAGCATATATCTCTCACACAGGAAAATCGGGTCAACTTACAGATCCTTAATGTCCTTGCCCTTCATTCCAATGCCATAGTCATCACAAGAGAACTGAACCGTGCAACCTGCCTTTCCAAAAGTGAGTACCTTGAGAATACTTCCCATGCGCTCATATCGAGAAACATAGTCGGTGTACAAAGTGTCATCCTCAAACTTGTTCAGCGCAGCCTCGCAAGCTCCAGCAACAGCGTTGCGAACGTTCTTGTCACCGCTGCTGCAGATACTCGATCCATCGCCGTTCCAGTTCGTGGCGGTAGGCAGAGGAGTTGATACGGTGGATGCTTCACCGAGACCCACGGTGGCGGTGACCTTGATGGTATTGACGGCGAAGTAGCTGAGGGAGTAGGACTCGTAAACGAGAACAGTACCGGCGTCGGTGCGGGTGAAGGGCTCCTTGAAGACAGTGGGCTCGGGGGCAGGAGGGGGGGTGGTGTACATGCTCATGGGGAACTCGGTGTAGTCTGCACATTGGCCTGAGATCATGGGCGCTGTGACGACGTATTGCTTGCCGTCGCTGGTGGTTTCGCAGTTACAGTAGGGAGTTTCAACGCGAGGACCACCGTGGGGAATGCAGGGGTAGTAAGTACGCATGGTGGTTGTGGCAGAGGTGGAAGTGATCATGTCAGACGAGGTGAGCTGGGTTGTAGCACCATCGGAAGTTGTATCAGAAGACTCGTTTGAGGACTCGGTGTTGCGGGTAGTCGTGATGAGAGTGCTGGGGATGGTAGTGGTTCGCTCAGTGGTAGCTTCTGAAGAAGTAGTCTCCTCAGTCTTGGCATCACTGGTAGTCTCAGCTTCAGTGGAAGTAGCCTCGCCAGTGGTCTCAGTACCAGTAGACGAAGCAGTAGGCTCCTCGGTGGTAGTCGCACCAACACCAAGTCCCTCATCTAAAGCATCCTCAAGAGCCTCGACGGTCTCTTCATCAGGCTCAGAGTCAAAGTCATCAGGAATATCGCTCTCCAGCTCTTCGATGTCGAGCTCATCACCTTCCTCGGCCTCGGCAGACACAGTCTCGGTAGAAGTGGCTTGTGTACCAGTTGCGCAGCTGGCGACGGTAGGGCAGTCACCAAACTCGGTGTGAGTGACGGTTCCATCGGTGGTGTAGTACGAGATGGTTCTGGTGCAGTCCTCGATCTCAACAGCGGAGCAAGCCTCGGTAGTAGTGGTAGCCTCAGTTGTCTTGGCGGTCGTCTCAGCAGTGGAGGGCTCAGCGGTAGACTTTTCCTCTTCCTTGGTGGACTGCTCTTCATCCTCCTTCTTGGTCTCGTTCTTGTCATCCTCGCCATCTCCCTCGCCCTCACCACCGCCACCAGGAGTACCGCCGCCAGCTCCAGCGGGGTTAGTACCAGGAGGAGGGGGCAGAATACCAGCAGGGAGATTGCCAGAGGGCTTCCAGAACCAACCACCAGGGAATATAACGATAGCAGCACCACCATCATCAGTAGTGGTGGTGGTACCAGTGAAGTCGGAGAAGTCCTTGTCCTGCTCAGGGACATAAGTCACAACAGCGCCGTTGGAACCAGTAACGATACCATCCTCAGTGGTGGTAGGCTTGGGAGGGGCGGTAGTCTTCTCGGGCTCGTCGGGAGCACCGGTCTGACCAGGCTCGTTCTTCGTTGTTGGCTCGTTTGAGCCAGCGTCCTCAGTTGTGGGCTTGGGACCAGGAGCCTGAGTGGTGGGCTTCTCAGCCTCCTTGGACTCAGTGGTAGGCTCTGGTTCCGGCTTCTCCTCGGTCGTAGGCTCAGCCTTGTCAGTGGTGGACTCGACAGGGATCTGAGCCTCCTCAGAAGTGGAAACCTCAGGAGCCTTCACCTCGGTAGTAGATTCGACACTGGGAGCAGGAACAGATTCAGTCGAGACCTCAGGTGCCTTGTCGGTGGTAGGCTGAGCAGCCGCGGAGGTCTCAGTGGTGACCTCGGGGGCTGGGACCTGAGTGGTAGGCTCGGCAGCCTCAGTTGGCTCGGTAGAGACAACAGGAGCTCGGATATCAGTGACAGCGTCAGTAGCGGCGCCGGTAGTAGCCTCAGAAGGAGTACCAGCAAGCTCAGTTGAGGTCTGGTCCACAGGAGCAGCGTCAGTGGACTGGGTACCAGGCTCAGTCTCTTGAGTGTTTGGGTTGGGAAACACGGGATGGCCAGTAGCAGTGTTAACGGGGTTGTTGTTGTCGGTGGTGGCAGTATCAGGCAACTGCTCCGGCTGAGAAGATGTCTCAACACCAGCACCAGCAGACTCTGTTGTTCCAGCTGGTGGAGCAACGTTTGTTGTAGGCTCTACAACCTGGCTAGTCTCTTCAGTTGAAGCAGGAGCAACATTGATCTGAGTTGTCTCCTCATCGGCAGAAGTAGTAGGAATCTCCACTTGCGCTTCAGAGGCAGCAGAAGAGGGAGCCTGATCGATGAAAGGCTCTGAAGAGGTCGTCTCAGGAAGAGCAACCTGAGTTGAAGGCGCAACGAAAGCCAGGTCCGTCGAAGTCTCAGTACCCGTTGTTGTAGAAAACTCCTGCCCAGAAACGCCCGACAACGAAGTCGCAAGACATAGCGCAAGAGCGCGCAACTTCCAAGGCTGCTGCATTATGTAACGAACGTGAAAATAAAAGAGTGAACGACTATACTAGCATAAACGAATGAATGAGTATAGTTCAAGACAAACGAATGAAAGAGTGTCCGTAAAACAAAGGACCAATGTTGGAGGAGAGGCGCTGGGTTGCCTTTTCATGGAACAAACATCCCGTGAGAATATACCCGTCATGGCAGCAAAAGATGGCAGTGGAGCTTAATCTATTGACCCTTGAAGCACGTCAGCTTAATTAACTTACGTGAAACGTTGTGGAGCTGCTGATGCTCAGCCTTGTTGGGAGATTTGGACCGTGCATGATGAGAATGTAACGGGAAGGACTCGGTGAAATTGAGTTGGATTTGAAACCTGGTAAGGCAGAGCTGATCGTTGATATTACTGTTGCATTGAGTATTTTATCTGGGAGTTATGTTATGCTTATTGGATGTTGTAGGGCTTTGCTATTATGGAGATGGTGATATGGAGCGCTAATGTCAATCCCTCGGAGAGCGCAATCATTTGCCTATCACTTCCTACCCAGTCAATCTCTTTTATTCAAGTGATTCGTCTATCATGAATGGCGACACCTATAACCCCCCTTGTCTTGCGCAATCTTTTAGACTCTCTTCACAATCGGACTGATTTCTGTCATTGTCTAGCTATCTAGATGGTGTCAGATAACCGTAAATCCTTCGTTCACAGTGGCGTAGTCTAAAAACTCAATGTATTTCTCCCATAGTTTGATATGCGAAAATATCTGCCGACAATTGCCTCGTCAGGCACAGCCCAAGGATCGGCAATAAGCGAAATGCACAACGACACGGAATGTGGGGAGTCTTATTCTCCGTCCATCGATAGTTGGTTCATCAACAAAACTACTGTGGAGTTTCATATCAAATTCAAGGAGACAATCGAGGCTGAGGCTGCATCAACTCACTATCCGGTCTGGCCGATATTCAATGGTCTGTTCTTTTTTAGCGATGCCTCTGAGACTCGTCAATCAGCGTAGGATCAAAGGATGAAACCCCCAGGGCTGATTTGTGGGGGTGTCATCTTGGATAGTGGATGCTCAGCTTATGCCAATTTACTGCAGGGGCTACATGGATCGAGATAAACATTCAAGGATTAGACACTCTCTACCATTTCATTAAAATGTAATATACATACATACATTATTAAGCTCCATTCGTCTTTGCTTGTCTGTCCTCCAGTCATTCGCTCCTTTTCGCGTTCTACCCGAACGCAGCCACTCGTTTGAACAGTCACTCTTTACAGTACCGTGATTCTTTTTGCCCATAATGCGTTTGTCTAGCTTTTTGCTGGCCGCTGGTCTTTCCAGCTCGGCACTCGCTGTCGATGCATCGCTGGATCCTTGGGAGATTGACCCTAGCTGCAATGGCTTTGAGAACGACATCAAGGATGCTCTGACGCAGTCAATTGATCTTGCTGATGCTGCTAGAACCAGTCTTGAGTTTCTTCTTGCAAAGATGCCGGACCGAAACTCTGATCCCGACGGTGCTGTCAAGTGGGCGAGAATTTCGTCGGCTGCTAATAGCATCTTTGGACTCATGCCCAATTACAAGGGCCATGATGCTGAGACACAGAAGTACATTGAGGATTTGAGAGGTTTGTTGGACTCTTCTCAAATAATGCAATTTGCTGACATTGAGAAGACATCTACGCCAAGACGGCCAACACTCTGCCCTCATCTCAGAACAACCCCGCCAAAGGCTTCAGCCCAATTCTCTCCCAGAAACCCAACGCCAAGCCCATGATTGTCTGCGGCGACGCTGTCTTTAAGTGGTACGATGTCGACGACGAGCCCGAGCCTGGTGTAGGCAAGGTCAGAGACCAGCCAGCTGTAAGCGGCTACATCCAGAACGGCGGTACAATCGCAGGTGCCTTTTATCACGCCAACCGTTGGGACTTTAGGAAGACCAAGGCAGCTTCTGTTGGACACTGCATTGGAAACCGAGAGGCTCTTATCTCTTCGAGAGATGATCTCTTGATTATCTGTCCCAAGATGACGTCTGATGCTGGAAAGGCGCGCATTACGCCTCGACAGTATAAGACTTCTGCTGCGCAGGGTGATCATATCATGACGAACTGGGTGTCTAACCCCACTCAGCTTTACCACGAGCTCATGCATTGGTTCGGTGGTGTTCAGGGCAACAACCTGAAACACAGTGAGTTACGCGACATATTCTATCTTCTGCCTAGCCTAACTTTGTGTAGTCATCCAGGATCAGGTCGCCGTTAACGAGAAGGGTTACTTGAGATACAAGGACAAGAACAACCAGGTCGAATACTACACCCGTCCTCCTTCGGACCAAGAACTTGCTCAGAAGCAGCAAAGAAAGCAGGGAGCTTGTAAGTTAACAGAAGATGACTGGGAGAATCATGCTAATCATTTCTAGACGGCCTTCGTTGGATCATGAACTTGGCGCGCACTTATAAGGACAAGAATGGTAACACAAGCCAGTGGTCTGGTCCTAAGCTGGCCACCAAGAACGCTGACTCGTTGGCACTCTTTTCCTTCATGATGTAAGTCAATCACCCGATGTGACAATCATTCCCGTTTCTAATGGAGATTTTTTAGGTACCTGGATCAATTTGACTGGTCCAAGAACGGTGTTGCTGAAGACTTTACACGCCTTAAAAACAAGTTGGGGCTGAAGCCTTAATCATTACCCCGTGTTGAGACAAGTTGGAGAATATGATGTATCGCGTAAATAGTAATGCAAGAGAACATGCACTCTTGGAAGTTCAACATTGTCACTTTTTGAATGTATTTGTAGAACGTTGAGCAATTCGGAGTGCACGACAGTGAGGATAAACATCAACCCGATTGCGTTGCGCTAGCTGGTTGAGGTACATACTCTACCTTGAGGTAGATTAGATCGCCAACGAAAGCATAGGAAATCAGCATAACAGAATAAAGTAATCTTATGCAAATTAACTAATTCAACTCTTCGCACGATAATCAGGTGGATTCTCCCTCTTGTTGTGATGGAATCCGAAAGAATGACCGTTGTCCTTCACGTGACCGCAAGCTAATTAATCTCATTGGCATACCTGAGGCTCTCATTCAGCCTCTAACATCTCACCAAAATATGGCGCCTTCAAGCCCAATACCGTCACCTGTCGATTTCCCATCACCAGACTTTTCCTTCAGTGGAGGCTACTCACCAGGCTCACAATGTATTCCCCCTATTACTTGGGTATTTGCGGCGTATGCTAATATTTGAGCAGCTCCTGGTCCAGCTCATTCACCAGACTTTGGACCTGATCGCGACTGGCGAGACTGTAGACATTTGATCCCAAAGCTACCGTCTACACGACCTCGTGCACTTACACCGCCGGGCTTCAGTGATTATGATGACGATAAGAGTCTGCAGCGACCGGCTGCAGCCTTTCAACAATCTCTCTGGTTCAAGGTCCCCGCTAACCTAAGACGCGATATCCTTCGGCTGGCGTTTGGAGATAGACGTCTTCATATGCATCTCGCTTTTGATCCTTCTGTTCGTAACCCAGACGATCCATACTCCCTTGAACTGGATGAACCAGACGATCCTGGTCTAGGGGATCCACAGAGAAAACTCTGGTCATGGAATGGATGCATCTGCGCTCGAAAGTATGATCCAGAGCTGGGACCCATGACGCGCGGTGGCCTCAACCCAGGTCCCTGGATTGATCGCTGCTGTGATCCTATCAATGTCCCGAAGCCACCGCCTGAAAGTATCGGCATCATGGGCTGGTTGCAGTCCTGTCGGCAAAAGTATGCCAGCATTCTCTACCTATCAATGAGCTTCACTAACAGTGTGACAGCTACGCCGAGACTATTGATGTTCTATACTCTACAAACACCATCATTCTCTCCAGCGAAGCAACAATCACTGAACTCCCATCGCTCATAACCCACCACCATCTCACCAAGATCACCTCCCTCGAGATCAAAGCCCCCATTACCAAAGACAATGTTCTCGAGGATATCACCAACCTCATTCTTCCCGACCCCCATTCTCCCCGGTTCCCAAACCTCAAGCGCCTCTTCATCTCAATGGAATGGAGCGGCGTGGATACCCGCGATCCAGACCCAGATGAACTGATCGCGTCATTCGACGCCTTGGCGGGAACAATCAAAGAGTGCGCTTTCGCCGTCCCCATGGAGTGGTTTTCGCGCATCTCCTGGGGTCAGATGCGAAGCGCAACTACAGGCAAACAGATCACCTACAGTCAGTTATGGCGTACGCTCGGCAATGCCGAGGAAGACAAAGATGCGCATGAGGGCGGGTTTGATGTCATACAGCTACCTTATGTAGACAGCTATCCGAAGCCTCCGTATCACTTGCAGAGTCCCGGTGCTGGGTATTGGATCCTGGAGGCGAGTGAGATGTCGTTGAGTATGAATTATGATTTTCTGACTGGGCAATACAATGATGACTACAGCGACTTCAGATAAAGCCTCTTTGTGCATAGAGAAGGGATCTACAGTCATCTGGCACTCAAATAACAGACACTATTATTAAAGCCATCCTCTGAAAGTGATGTATTAACACTCTTTAATCCCGGTCGTGGATCCTGGAGGCGAGTGAACAGTCGTTGAGTGAGGTTTACAATGATCTGCATCGGCGGTATGCTTCCGACTAGAAGCAGTCACTTGATGTGCAAGAAGTGTGGCTGGGCGTCAGCTGACATCAAAACAACGCAAATTATTATTAGAGCCATCCTATTCATCCTATGAAAGTGATGTATCAATATTCTGTATTTCCGGTACACCCTCAAACTTGAGCTCTATATCCGACGTCTCCACTTGCAACCATAAAGTTCCCTTGGTTCCGTCTGACTGATCGAATGGTAAGCATAGATTACGTAGATCGTGGATCCCAAATTCCCACTATTTCCTGGCTTTGAACCTAACACTAGCCTCGGGCCAACTGCCGCCGATGGGGTAGCCAAGGAGCGGGGTGAATGCACCTTATCAAGTGATTTATATAAAAACAAGCTCAACCGTTTCCCGCCATTCCCGGATCTTGCTTCACTTTTCTTAGTATCTCTTCATCATGGCGCCATCAGAGGATTATCAAAACATCTTTCACTGGGCTGAGACCCAGAAGGATGGAAGTATTCCCTCCTTTGCGCTTCGAAAGAATGATCCGTATACGTACCTCTCTGGTTTCAATAACCATCATGAATCAGAGGCTATTCCTGGAACTATTCCGCAGGGACAGAATAGTCCCAGATGTGTTAGGTTCGGGCTGTATGCTGAACAGATGACGACGTCGTTTGGTGCTTCTCGGCAGGCTAATAAGAATTCGTGGCTGTACCGAGCGAGACCTGCTGTTGCTCACCAGGGATTTGTAAGTGTCGACACCTTTGAGCAATTACTGTTGTTGACTTGAGTAGACGGATATGCCCAAGGTTGAAGGGACGGAGAGCTGCTTTCTGCCTCTTAACCCTGCAGTCAGAATCTCACCAACACAGTTAGCCTGGGTAAGTAAACCAACATCCCAACTCTTCATCACCATCAACTAACCCCCCAAGCTCCCCTTCGACATTTCCGAAGGCACCGACTTCATCTCTGGCCTCCGCACAATTGCCGGCTCAGGTACTACCCCCACCCCTCCCCCTCACCCACCACCTCTGACAAACTCCAGGCGACCCTACCCTCCGCGAAGGTCTCGCAACACACATCTTCTCTGCCACAAAGAGCATGGAGAAGCGCGCGTTTGTGAACTCAGACGGAGACTTTCTCATCATCGCGCAACAAGGCAATCTCGATATCCAAACTGAATTCGGCAATCTTTACGTCCAGCCCGGCGAGATCTGCGTCATCCAGCGCGGTCAACGCTTCAAGGTCGCTGTTGAGGGTCCGACTAGGGGTTATATCCTTGAGGTCTGGGGCTCGCACTTTGAACTTCCTGAGCTGGGACCTCTTGGATCAAATGGTCTTGCTAACGCGAGAGACTTTTTGTACCCCAAGGCGAACTACACGGTTACGCGTGATGATCCGTGGGAGATCGTGTATAAGCTTGGCGGGCGCTTCTTTAAGAGCACGCAGAACCACTGCCCCTTTGACGTTGTCGCTTGGCATGGTAACTATGCGCCTTACAAGTATGATCTCACCAAGTTTGTCAATGTTGGGTCTATCTCTGTTGATCATATTGATCCGTCGATCTTTTGCGTTTTGACGGCGGCTTCGCGAGATGCGAATGCTCCGTTGGCGGACTTTCTCATCTTTTCGCCCCGTTGGGATGTCGCGTCGCATACGTACCGACCACCTTATTATCATCGCAATGGAGCTTCTGAGCTGATGGGGCTTATCTATGGAGAGTATGCGGGACGATCTGATGAGTTTCAGCCAGGTGGTATTTCGTTTGAGTGTGGCTGGGTTCCTCACGGTGTAGCCTACGAAGTAAGTCCCTGGTCATCACCCATTATCACGATCATGTGCTAATAGAACGTAGGAATTCAAGGCAGCGTCAGCTCAACCCCCGCCGCAGATGCAAATCTCCAAAGGCGCAGTGGCATTCATGTTTGAGAGCTGCAGACAACTGACCATCACCGACTGGGCGTGGAACAGCGATAAGAAGCACGAGCACGAGCCCAAGATGTGGGATAACTTGGTTGATAACTTCTCCGAGCACCTTGATGAGATTAATGAGATCTTGGGGAAGAAGACCCTGTGAAGTCGTGGGGGAGCAAATGGTACGGTAGAAAGTCAATTGCAAATGGAATGTTTTGATTGGGTTCGGCAATTTTTTAAGGCATGAAACTGATCCACTGTTTTTTGGTGGTATTTTTAGCGGCTAAAATGTTCAAGGCTTCCGAGGCTGACAATATTATCAGATTGTTAGGGTGGGTTTATAGTGAGATGTGTCCATGTTATTTTGATGTTTGTGTCGGGTCCGTATTCGTATGGGAAGACTAATTGTGCTCCACTAAGTAGCTTCATCATCCAATCATAGGTGACTTGTTTCGGGTATCTTTAATCGCTGTGGGCCGGGTTGAGCTCTTCCGTTGACTTGAGAATGGGTCGATATCAATTGATGACATTTCTAGATCAATAAAAGCAACAACATTGTCACTCTCACTCATTCATCAAGAACTCCAAACCAACACTCTCACTAAACCTACTCACTCATTACGCCTGGCTGTCCCTCAACCTTCACCTCTCAAGATGAAGGCCCCAAAAACACCAGAATACGAATTTGGCGGCCCGTAAGCAAGCACCCTCCCTCACCCTCCCCCTTCATCACTAATTCTCAACAGCATCGGCGCCACAGGCATCGTCTTTGGTCTTCCAATTCTCATGCAACTCCTCTATCTCGGCTGCAACGATGTTTCAGGATGTCCCGCGCCAGCGCTTCTTGAACCTAAAACATTGACGTGGCAAAAGTTCAAGGAGCAAACGCCCTGGCCGAAAGAGGGTATCTGGGGATTCATGAGCTGGGAGGTCACGGGGTGGCTTCTTGCTTATTATTTTTTGAGTCTGGTGCTTTATCGTGTTTTGCCGGCGCAGGAGGTTTATGGGACGAAGTTGAGGGAGTCGGGCAAGGCTCTGAGGTATCGCTTTAATTGTACGTGTTCCCTTTGATCTCATCGCTTGGGTAGTGAAACTGACAGAATTGCAGCCTTTTCTTCAAGCGTTGTGCAATTGGTCGCCTGCGCTGTTGGGACTTACATCTACGGCGCCGAATTTCCTGTCTGGACCTTCATGACCACCAACTACCTCCAACTTCTCACCACAAGCACCGTCCTAACTTTCATCGTCTCACTTTACGTCTACATCGGCAGTTTCTCCGTCAAGAAGGGCAATCCCGAGCTGCGCGAGTTGGCAAGAGGTGGACACACTGGTCGCATCATCTACGACTTCTTTATCGGCCGTGAGCTCAACCCTCGCGTCACGCTTCCCATTTTCGGTGAGATTGACATCAAGTCTTGGTTGGAGATGCGCACTGCTCTTACAGGCTGGATCTTGTTCAACTGTGCGTTTATTGCGCAGCAGTATCGCAACTACGGCTATGTTTCTGATAGTATCTTGGTCATCGCTACGGTGCAAGCTTACTACGTGCTTGAGGGTCAGTACTCAGAGCTTGGACTCCTGGGCATGATGGACATCACCCAAGATGGTCTTGGATTCATGCTCACCTGGGGTAACATGGTCTGGGTCCCTTTCCTTTACTCGACTCAGTGCCGCTACCTCTCTGTCTATCCCGTTCATCTGGGACCTGTCGGTGTTTCCGCTATCGCCACTGTCTTTGCCATCGGGCTGTACATCTTCCGATCCTCCAACAACCAGAAAGCTCTCTTCCGCAAGGATCCCAATCACCCTGCCTTTGCGAACATGACCTTTATCCAGACCAAGCGCGGAACCAAGCTTTTGACCGGCGGATGGTGGGGAATGGCCCGTCACATCAACTACTTTGGCGACTGGCTTCAGTCTCTTCCTTTCTCGCTGCCGACCAAATTCGCTGGCTACGTGATTCTGCCAGCTGGTAGTGCTGTAGCTGGCAATGCGGTCGTCAAGATGCTTGATGGTCGCTTGGTGACTCCGGATGGTGCTGCGCCTTGGGGTATGCTGTTTACGTACTTTTACTCAGCTTGGTTCGGGTTCTTGCTTATTCATCGGGAGAGAAGAGATGATGCTGCTTGCATTGAGAAGTATGGCAAGGATTGGGATGAGTATAAGAACAAGGTTAGATACAGGATCTTGCCTGGTGTATACTAAAGAGTATAACTATAATGGCAATGAGAGGGAGTAGCTTCGACTAACTGTATTAATACGAAATACCTAAATCGTCTGGTACATACACATTTGAGAGTATTTGACATTTAGTAAATCTCGCTGAGATCTCACAGGCGCTACCTTTGAATCAAGGAGGGAAATTGGAAATGTAATAGAATAGATAAAAAGTCGGCGGAAGCTTAAAAAGAAACATTTTAAATATAAATTATTAGTAAAAGTAAAATTCAAATTCCTATCCAGTTAATAAGACTGATATTGACATTGCAAGTTACAAGTAGGATGAATTAGTCACAATTACATCTTCTATCAGGTCTCGTCCAGGGTATTCAAACGCGTCAGTTTCGAATTCGCGTGTCAAGAGGAAAAATACCCCGCATGACGACACGCGTCGTGGATCAAGTGCCGAAAGACGTGTTAGTCAGCGATATTTTCTTATCTTATCAACTTCTCAGGAGCTGAAGCCCGACAACGTTGCTCAATGCGTATAAGACGTTGTCGTATGATCGACGACTTGAGGAACCTGATTCTATGGAGATGATGGAGCGAGACAAGGCTTTGGTAAGTATTTCACCGCTTCAACTTGACCGAGACTAACGGAATTAGGCTTCAAGGAGTCTTTCCAAGCTGGAGATCTCGAGCCAGGGTACAACGCCAAATACAACCTTCTCCAAGAAATACTCCGCGCTATGCTCTAGACCCCTCACGTCAGTTCGGCAGATTGGATCTTTTTCATAGCCGAGATTCTCGAGTGGCTTGACCTTCGCGGCGATTACGACGACTACGTCTAAGATCCGTGATATCCCTGGCCACACAGCTTCATCGTCCAAGACATTGTTCAAGCATTTGCTATGATAGCCATGTTCTTGCCAAACTCGAATGTCACAAAGCTAGTCACCATGTTTGTCAACTCAAGCCAGTGGGACGAGTTCAGAAAACCAGGAGTCTTTGATCCCAAGGAACGAAGCAAGGTGCGCCCTGATCGCCGAACCAGACCGAGTTATAAATTCCGCGATAAGGAGCTTTGGAAGGAGTGGAAGGAGTTTTACACAAGGGTTACAGACTATATCTGCTTAGCTGTAACGCTGGTGAAAACCCAATTATCCATAGAGCCAACTAGTGAGAGTTTTAAATCAGGGTATTTAAAAGATCTGTCTTCTCTCTTTATAGTATATCTTGTCAAGAATTCATTTCACTCTGCCCTCACCTTAAAATGGAGTTCACTTATTACACCTTTCTTCCCATTGTCCTCCTCGCCACTTCCTCTCACGCAGGAGGGTGTGGCTCAAGGGCGAGGGTATACAAATTTCAGACTGATGCGCACTATAATGAAGGTTTACTCGATTGTCCCAACGGCTACGGCGACGTGGGATGTCCCTTTGGCACTGCAGCTCACGACGTACAACAACATCCCCCTGTCAATGATGGTGACCAGTGCGTGACTACAGTAAGAAATATCTGAAGAATTATTGAGTTTCTGAACTGCCTACTAATATGTGCTTATAGTACACATGTTGCCGTTAGGAAGTGAGGCCTGTTCGAAGGAGTCTTTGGGGTTAGTTGAGTCGCCATCAGTGTTGATGGAGGCCAACCTCAGCTTAAGGTTGGGGAATCAGCCCTCACTCAGCAGCAGTTCTGCCTAGAGTATCAAGGACTCAGCTGCAGAGATAGAAATGGAATTTATCGTTATAGAGTTTCGTCTCCGAATCAGATGGTAGCCAAAGAATATATTGAACCGATTACCATCATTACCCAAGTTACAATTTGGGTCCGCCCGCATCCACCTTCATCATAACGCTCTTGACCTCCAAGAAGTTATCCATACTATAAAGGTAACCTTCTCGACCTTGCCCCGAAGACTTATATCCTCCAAAAGGAAGATCTCTGGCAGTCGTGGGACTGGTGCAGTTGATACCGACGTAGCCCGAGTTGAGCTGTTGAGTAACCCTCATCGCCCGATCAATATTCTTGGTGTACACCGCAGCATAAAGGCCATACTCTGTATCGTTAGCCTTCTGGATAGCCTCTTCTTCCGTTTTGATGACGTTGATGTTCACGACAGGCCCAAAGATCTCCTCCTTCATGATCTTGGCATTTTCAGCCGTGTCCATGAAGATCGTCGGTTCAATGAAGAAGCCTCCTGTCTTGTCATAGCTTCCCTTCCCACCTTGAACAAGTTTTCCTGACTTCTTTCCCTCATCTATATAAGAGAGAACCGTCTCGTACTGAGTCTTGTCTGCTTGCGGACCATGATCAACGCCCTTTTGTGTTGGATCGCCTGGCTTAGCAGCTGAAAGTGCTTTCTTACTAGCTTCAATGAACTTCTCAGCGATGGTGTCTTGCACGTAAACGCGAGAATTAGCCATGCAGACCTGTCCACTGTTCCACTGGATACTGTGCATAGTGTCTTTAGCAGCCTGTTCGATGTCTGCATCATCGAAAATAATAACAGGCGATTTACCACCGAGTTCAAGGATCACCTTCTTCAGGTTAGACTTGGCAGCTGCTTCCTGAATCGCCCGTCCAGTGCGTCCCGAGCCAGTAAACGAGATGGCGCGCACATCCATGTGTGACGAGAGGGTGGCTCCAGAGGGGTTGCCGTGGCCTGATATGACGTTGAAGACGCCAGGTGGAAAGCCCGCCTTGTGGATCAACTCAGCGAACTTGGCTGCACCGAGAGGCGCTTTCTCGCTTGACTTGAGCACGACTGTATTTCCAGTGATGAGCGCAGGTGCAGTTTTCCCTGCAAAGAAGAGGAGAGCAGCGTTCCAGGGGATAATAGCACCGACAACGCCAAATGGCTGACGTAGAGTCATGGTGACATAGCCTGGCGTGTTGAGACTTGCCTGGCCTTGGATGTGAGGCCAAGCTTCAGCGTAGTACTCATAGCTCCCAGCAGCGGCATATCCTTCAAAGAACTCGGGCAATGGACGACCCATTGACTTTGCCTCGAGTAAAGCCAGTTCGTCATTATGCTGTCTGATGAGACCCGCGAGTTTCTTCATGTAGCCGCCGCGCTTGGCAGGATCTAAGGCAGACCATGCAGGAAAGGCGCGCTGTGCAGCTGCGACGGCGTTGTTGACATCGTCTCCTGTGGCTTCGGGGACTTGACAAACACAGTTTTAGCTGAGAATCAGAGCGGGTATTGTGTGTGTTTTACCATTTGCGACTTTATCGCCTGTCGCTGGGTTGAAGAGGGGAAAAGTGCTACCATCAGAGGCGCCGACCAACTGATACAGTTAGTCAACAGTGAATGAGCGGGGAGTTGGGCTTAATACTTGACCATCAATTAGCATCAGAGGCTTGATTGCCTCGTTTCCATTCGTCGAGCCCATTTCTGCAAGTTGAATGATGCGTATTTTGTATTTGTGTGGATTTGACTACCGAGAAATGTCTCAATTTATCAATGACGAGGTTGTTTCACATGACATCAACCACAAGCTTGATAGGCAAAACATCCGAAAGGGTTTATGCGCCACCCCCGCAATATTTCAAGGAGGGGGAAAACACCCATGAAATATTGCAGCCGAGACGCGGCGCTATGAACGGCCCGAGATGATCATCGTGGTGAAGTGGATCTGAGACACGGCGGTAGAGTTCATGAACTGATTTCTATATATGATTGTGTTTATTATGTATAAAATTAAGTCTATGATCTCGATCTGAAGCCGTTGAACCTGTAGTTGTGGCAACTCTTATGCTTGCCGCTACTTCAAGTTACTCCACAGGAAGCCATTGACAAGCCAGTTCTTTGATCTGAGCAGGGAAATGGTTTTCCGGAACCTGGACACTTTCCCTTCCACTGAACCAAGTGTAAAATGCTCGAAGACTGACCAACTCGGGATCTGCCAAAAGGTCCAGAGAGTAGAGTTCTTTGGCAAAGTGCAGAGTTGAGTATAAAACGCAATCAGCAATAGTGACTTGTCCATCTCCACCATTAAAGCGAGTATCCTCCTCATAGTATTTCTCCAGCAGTTTGAGATTCTTGGTGCAGTACTCAAGAGCAAGTTTCGACGTGACTGGATGCGTCTCCTCAAGCATGTTGAACAACGCCGTACCCTTGTGGCACGCAAAGCCAAACTGACTGGTGACTTCATCAGCAAGACCCAGAACCTCTCTGACCCGTGCTTTTTCCTCCGCTATCCGTCCAAGCATACTGCCACCGGCGCCTTTCGTGAGTTCAATTTGCCATGGCTGCTGTGGATGATCGCAGATGTCTTCAAAGTACTCGAGAATGGCGATTGACTGCTTGATGAATTTTCCATCTGGAAGACGCAAGATTGGCGCTGTTCCTTTGGGTTTTCCGGGCGCCGTTAAGCTATTGCTATTAGGGGAGACTGTTACTTCTGTAAATTTGATGAGTGGTGATTTGAGGAGGTTTTTCTCGGCGAGATAGATGAGGACGCGGCGGGGGTACATTCCCCATGAGAGGGAGAAGAGTTCAAGAGGGGTTGACATAGTGAGGGCAATTGATTGGGATCTTGTTGATGGAATGAGTTGTGGCAATAAAATTGATCATTGTTGACTCAAAAGGGACTTTTATACGTGTTTGGTGAGGGGGCTTTGCGGATTGTTTAGTTGATGTGAAGTCTCCGATAGGTCGGCGAGTTTCTTATCGGGATCTTTAAAGTGACCGGTGGCTACTGACATGAATTCAGAGCAAGGGTACGGCCGAGACAGGGGCTAGTGAGGGAAACGAGGTGCTTGCAGAGCCAGGAGAAAGGCGTCAAGGAAGGGCTTTTGCCATTGATGGGAGATGTATCGACGAGGCGGCAAGATTGTCAACGTGCTGAACCAAAAGCAGCCCAAAATATCAACAGACTCATCAATAATCACCTTGCTTTAAGTTCCACTTTGGTACAGAGTCTGATGAAAACCTCTCAGGCAGATCTGACCTCAGACTCGTGGTCTCCAGGTTTTAGAGTCCTCTGTTGGGTTAATGCAAGATACCGCTCCCGAGAGACGCTTCCTTCGGAAATATCGGTGATGCTTCACATTGAGGCTTCTGAATTGTACGATGATAAGAATCTACTTAGAGGTATCACCCTGAATGGTGATGTCAACGTCCCGATTTGTTGAGTGTGGAGTTAACGTTTCGTGTCTCTAGCCCCAGCACTGTAAACAAAGCAACTCAACATTTAGAGCAGGCAACGTCATTGAGTAGCCCATATGCCACGTTGAGAATAAGAAGAATTACACGTGCTGCTATCTCGAGTTTTTGTCTATAAATGCATCACTTCTTCCCTCATCTAGACACCTTTCGAAACACATCCCATCCTGCTCCCGTACCAGAGGGGGCATTCTACCCTTGCACAATCTTCATCCCCTCTCCCCATCATCTTCCAAAATGGCCTCTACATGCCTCTCCCGTCTCCTCCTCATCTTCATGGTGGTGGGACTCGTCCAAGTCTTGGCCCAGCCTATCAATGTCGTTGAGAGATCACCATGCTATAAGTGGAGGCCCCAAGAGCACAAGACCGAGCGCAAGCACATACAGTACGGCAGCAAGGAGCCTACAGTCGTCCACAATAACATCACAGTAAATTTTGAAGATGAGGAGGGACCAAAGGACAAGAGTCACTCGAAAGGGAGTGAAAGCGAGACCACTAGAACCGAATATCCCAAGGAAGACTCATCAAAGCATTACAAGCACCTTTTTAATACCGACAAGTACAAGGATCCGGAAGACTCTACAGACAAGCACTCCAAACTCGACGGCAAGCATTACAGCATAAAGCCCGCCGAAGAGAAAGAAGCTCAGAAAAAGAAAAAGCCTTCGATCTGGCCATATTATGCAGAATTACTGCGAGACGAGACTGAAAACAAGAAACCGAAATCGGAGGCGCAAATGCGCAAGGACTCGGAAGACTACAAAGACAAGCACTATAAAACCGAAAAATACGAGGACTCAGAAGACTCTAAACTCGATGGCAAGTATTATGGCAGAAAGCCCGCCGAAGAGAAAGTTGCCCACGCAGATGAGAAATCCAACACCATGTCCGTGCCATCCCATCCTCAGGAAGTTCCATCGGAGCATGTCGAGCCCTCGAACCATATGGATTACAAGCAAAATATCTCTGACAAGAAGAGGATATTGACCCCTGGAATGAAGAAAATGTTGGTCCGTTTGCGCATGATTAAACAAGCTCAAAAAAAGAAAAAGCGCCCTCAGTTCTTGGATCCGAAATTCGTGCCAACCTATATATTCGATACGCCTAGAGACAAGGAACTGAAATCCAAATGGCTGAATGTAGGGAACTGACTCAATGCCAAGCGCTCGCCATCAGAGCAGAGCGTGCTCAGCCCATTCGGACGGTGAACAGCGACAAATTCGATGTGACGAAAAACACCACCACCTTAAAACATTACGGGAACGGCACGTGGAGGACTTAAGGATCAAAGACAATAAGGGAGCTACAAGGTCTACGAGTTCCTCATCTTCATACCTCGCACAAGCTCTCGAACCGACAAGGCTCTCAGTGGTGGGGATTACTCAGGTCTAGATGTCCCTCGACTCTAGCCTCGGTTGGTACTTGATCTTCAATAGCTGGCGCCACAGCATACCAATACAATCGGCTGTCTTTTAAAAATTCTTCTTTTCGGACATAAACTCTAGTGGCTTCATGGCCGGAAGCGTATTAGTGCCTATCATGAATTTGTGATATGTAATAATACTTTAGCAGTTTGTGAAGCTGAAAACAGTGACTTTTATTAGGTTCGTTAGAGTATGAGTTATAACAGACCATCCGAAAATGAATGAAAGTGTTAGTCCTGCTGAGAGGATGTGCCATACTTGGTGATAAGAAGTGCCCTCGTAAGCCGCTCTGATATACTATTCACCGATTTACATTTTACTCATCAGATGCCTCTCTTGCACGAGTACGCACTCGAGCCAATTCAATCTCAAAAGCCTTGTTCTTTGCATCCTCATGTGAATCTGAAGAGTCAGCGCAAGACTCCAAGTCAAAATCTCGTGATGAATGTGATGAGCGTCTAATAGGTCGACTAGGCGAAATACCCGATTGATCTTGCGCAAGTCTCGCTGTTTCAGGTTTCTGGATGGAGTCGGTGGTATAGCGACTACCTTGGCTCGTCCCCTTTCCTCGAATGCTGCTGAATGCGCGTGAGTTGGCAGCGAGGTTGAAGTATGGTCGCAATGAGGGGAGACAGGCGATGACCAGACCGAGATATAGATCCAAGGTATTCCAAAAGTCTACAACCATGTTAGCCTACTTTCGTTAGAGACTGGGCCAGAAACGTACGGGCTTCTACGATGGAGACCTTGCGGTTGGCTCCGGCGATAAATAGTTCATTAAAGCGAACGATACTGATGACCATGTTGATGATGCCGAGAAGGAAGGTCAAGTAAACACCAACTCGCAGCCATCCTTTGATCATGAGATCAGGCACGATCAGCCAGGGAAGAATAAAAACTGCCATAGTTAGTATTGATCGTATCATCAACAGAAATTGCTTACTGAATACATCGCCAGCAAAATGCAGAGCCCAAGAGGTCTTCAAGAACATACTTGCAGCATTATGCGGGCATTTATTGTCAGGTTCCAATGACCTACTGACGTTAGCAAATCGCATGCCATTCCATGTAGATAGTGACTAACCAAAACCGAGTGACCGGGATACAGACACAAAATGGAAGAACCATAGTGACGATATAAGAGAGTGCGACGTAAAGAGCAGTGGCCCAAAGAAACATTCTTCTCTTGTGCATATGAACAGGAATCACTTGGCGGTAGACAGCAAGCAGTGCAGCTTTGCAGAGATAAAACGCCGTAAAGAAAGGAAGAGCACAGATCCAAAGCAACTACACAGATGTTAGTCCACGTCATAAACCGTATAATCATGTCATACCTTGAGAATGAACTCTTTATCCTCGCGAGTTCCATCATAGTCCTTCAAAGTGCCGTCCACCCATGGCTCCATGACGCCCATGTGAACATACGTGACGCAGAACGATGCCACGGTGATACCAGCTGCCCATGCTAAAATCATCCATATGTCGCTGTCGATGAGTTTTCGTTTTTGGATGACGAGTCGGAGATAGATTCGGGCGATGATGACGACAGTCGATAAGGCTATGAGTGTCCATTCTGTGATCTGTACCCTGTTAGCTGACGGACGAGACTGTTATAATGATACTGACCAGGAGGGTTGACGGTCCTATCGCCATGGCTGCGGTGTGATTATGCCCACGAGCTTCGTAGATGAGAGCGTCGTCGTAGATAAGGTTGCTTGATACTGTACGTACGTACGAGTGACGCTATATGTAAGTCATGGAAGAAATAACCAGCAAACTCACGTCTCTACGAATGTGATGACACCCTCTCTAAATACCATCCTCGCTCTTTTCGTTCTTTAAGCGAGAAAATAAAGTTTGCCTTCCGTTTTCATAAGCTATCCGGAATCTCTTAGCGGACGGGACGTGGCGCATTCCATATGCAGGGGCTGGAAGGGGATCTGAGCAACCACAGAACTAAAATAAATGGGTAGTGAGACCATAAGAGTCGAGCCTGCTGTTGGTGATGGGCGGTTGCTGGTATGTTGTGCAAAAGTCAGTTGGGTGTAGCGATTTGGTATTTTGGTAAATATGCTCGCTTATTTGGTGAGGTAGGTTGAGGTCAACACGTGGCAAAGCCATCATTGGGAAACGTATTGTTGGGAGTGATGATGAGGTGACTTGGCGAAGTGTTTGCCAAGTTGATCAAACTAGAACGATATCGGAGCTTCGACTGAGGTGGCTGCAATTTGAAGGTTAACGGTCTCTATCATAGACCTCCCTCACTTGAGGCAGTAAGTTTCTGAGGACACCACTAAGCCTAGCACCCATTCAATCATTCAAATGTATGATTAGTCAATATATCATTGTGCTTATGTAGATCCAACATCAAAGCCAGCTACTAGGGTGAGTGCACTCGCGACGCCAGCATCGTACAAAACCGTCATCTTGTACACTATATCCAGCATCTTGAGCTTTCATCTGATCACAATCCCTTAATAAACCACCAAATATCCGCATAATTCACCCAACAATCAGAAAACCTCGCTCTGGAAGCCAACAGCCACCAGCCTCCGGGAGTAAAGACCGTTGGTCCGAGGCATGCAGCAAGAACAAAGACGTTATTGTATGACCGTAGTATGCGTCATCTTGGAGCTTTGTTAACCAAGGACTCAACGGATCTACGGCAGCAGCGTTATAGACAATGGTGCTTTTGTCGAAGCCCAATGTAAGTGGCGCCGACGAGAATGTCGCTGATCTGCATGATGTCAAGCGACTCACTGATCGACTAACTCTATTCAAAAAGAGCTGCATTTCGCTAAAACCCCCAACGTGAAGCGTCGCCAATCTTTGGTTGTTTCATCATTTTGATAGAAGCTCAATTGCATAACGGTGTCGCGGCGTTGCTTGACTGTGAACTCTTTCGTGAGGGGACCAAATACTACTGCCATTATGAGATCGACGGCTGGAGGTGCGCTATGCAACGTTTATGTGAGCTCCTTAAAATTGTATAATGGAGCATTGTGGAGTCGCATTGGCAATTCACGCGGTGAGCAGGCATACCTAAAATCGCCTGTACCTAGTTAAGTTTAGGGAGTAGCTTCGAGAGTAATACAACGTCGCGTAGAGGCCCCGGCCCCAGCAAATCCTTTGCGGAGAATATCGTGCAAGCGAATGTATATTATACGACATATAGAATTGTATCATATCTAGGGTAGTAGATTAACCTAAAACATCACCAAAATGTCTCATGTAATGTTTTGGATCCGTGAAACCAAGAAATGTTTCAGTGGGGTACCATCAAATGATCTGAGTCGCCATGACCCTCTATCAGGGTATGTCTGGGCCAAATCCGAGTCACGAGAGGGCCAAAGCGCTGCCTTGATCAAATACCTGTTAGCGTGAATAATCGTTTTCCAAGCTAATTGGATTATTCACTACGTCAATGCCAAATGTCACGATGGCGTACCCGCTCACCGAGACGGACTGACATCTCAGTGCCATATTGACGGGCCCAAATCATTAATGGACCAGGGTTCCCCAGTCAGGCCAAGATCACATGCTCACTCTGTGCAGCGGGATCATCGTTCGTCACCGGCCAGGTTACAGATCTACTTGAAACGAGAGACACGCCACGGAATTACGGATATCACGACATTCGATGTCGCTCGATTGTCAGGCAGGAATTAGTCAAAGCGGTGAGTCCAAAGCAAAAAAGCAAAATGAGATCTGATATGCAGGTCATTTCAACAAGGGTTAGACCACGGTATGGCTTGGCTTTCCAACCTGTTGGGCCTGTTGGCTGAGGGCAGGATGAACAGAGCAATATTACCAGTGGAGATTTCGACGATTGATCGACGAAACAAAAGACCGCACAGAGGTTTTCATCGCTACAAATCCCTCACAAACCTCCGTTTCTTAACCTCGGGATCTTCGGTAAGCCTGTCACTGTCAACCATTGAACCCCTGTTCCTATCAAAAAAAACCTTAGCTCTCCCCACTCCAACCACATGGCATATTGGGATCGGCAGTTATTTCAACCCAGCAAATCCAAGCCGCACTGACGCTCACGTCGCCCGCAAGCACAGAATCTCAGGTTGCGGCAGTTGACGCTTTGATCTGATTGGTGCAGGTCCGCGCAGTAAAACAACGATCAGCGGTAATCGTCAGGTCCAGGGTATCATTGCTCCGTAGATCAGGTCGGAGAAATTACAGCTTTGGGAATCAGATGCACGATTAGATCATCGTTCTGCAGGGGGCAGGCAAGACAAGTTCCGCTGAGACATATTGATGATTGGACATACAATATAAGCTCAAGCTCGTCGATCTCTTACAGTAGTAAGACGAAATCTGTGAGAGCTGAACTATGAGCCCCTCTCTCTGATTGAAATACATAACTAGACCTTGGGGTCCCCCCGCGCGGAAAAAAATGTGTTTCTGATGACCCCAAACATATGCTGAAATTTGTTTTCGTCGTAAGTGCACAATGTACCTCCGTTGGGCTGACGAGAGTTATCTAGCAATGGATACTCGCTCGATGCCTGCGGATAGTTCATCCCGCTCGGTCGAGATTCGTGCCATTCTCATTACCTTCTCCATTCTTTCTACCATCACCGTCGCATTGCGACTCTATGTGCGATATAAGGTTCTTCATTCTCTCGGCTGGGATGATAGAGTTATGGCTGCTGCCCAGGTCCTTACGATTGGAGCTGCGGTGGCCATTGGTCTAGGTAAGCTTCAATTAACGTTGTTGTGAAGGTTGAGTGCTGACGTGCATGTAGAGAATAATTATGGGCTTGGACATCATACTTGGGAGCAGTCGAAAGAGAACTACGTTGCCTACATGAAGGTCAGCTTTACTCTTGCATGCCCTGAACTCATGCTAATATTTACTAGGCATTCTATGCTTCTGTCATTGTGTATAACGTCGCAATGTGTCTTGTCAAAATCGGAATCCTTCTTCAATACCGACGAGTCTTTGCTATACCGATCCTACAGGCACTGACGTTCTACGGACTTGTCATCATGATCGTCTGGACTATTACAATCGCTTTCCTTAATACTCTCATTTGTGTACCGGTCGCAAAGTTCTGGAACTCGACTTTAGATGGACATTGCACTGACCCTTTGACGGTCTGGTACGTCATGGCTGGATTCAACCTCGTCACTGATATTACTGTCTTCTGTATGCCGTTGCCCGTCATTGGAAGCCTGAACCTTCCGAGGAAACAGAAGATTATGCTGTTGGCCATCTTCAGCATCGGGTTCTTGTGAGTCTGCAGTTTCTCTCGGTGGGAAATAGCTAACAGATCCAGGACATGCGCCATCTCGATCTATCGTATCCGAACACTAAAAACTGCCGCTTCAACAAAAGATCCCAATTGGGACAATGTCGACGCCGCGATATGGTCATTCCTCGAAGTCACCCTCGCCATCATCTCATCATGCCTACCAACCCTCCGACCACTATTCTCCAAGCTCATGCCCAAGCTCTTTGCGTCCTCATTCGGCCGAAGCAACCGCGGATCCCACTACGGCTACTCTCGAACACGCAGCAGTCAAAATCTGCGTAGTATGTCTCGAAGGCGAACTCAAGACATCACCCATGACTCAATGGATGACACAAGCACCTTGAGAAAAGATGAAGTACCTCTTCCATCAATTACTCAGAAACACTACCGAAAATACCCCGGTGTCAGTGTTAGCATCAAAGCCGAACAGGGACAGAATCATAGCGATGAGGCAGCGTCGCAGAGTCATATGGAGCCAAGCTCGCCGAGTCGAGGCATCAAAGCCACGACTGTTGTTACGCAGGAGATCGTGGTAGAGAGACGTGCAGATGATGAATGGAGCCACGGCAGACCAAGTGACAGCGATGCAACTCTGAGAGAATGAGATCTGTATATTATCCGCAACACAGAAATGCCATTCTGCCGCTTCTTTATGAGACATGCATATTATTACCTAGCCCTTTAATGTAATCTTAATACACTTCTATTTATTTTTAGCCATTGTCACCTTTCCTTCTTCTCACCGTATGTTCTAGACCAGCACAAGCTTTCAGCTGTAACTCTCCGGATTGGGAAGTTACCTTGATAGTGCTAGTGCGGAAGCCTCGGCACGTTAGCTCAGGTCGACGCTTTCGGGATAGCTATGCGATCTAGCTCTGGTCTATTCTCGTCACAGGATGATTCGATACGAACGGATAATCACCCGTATAGCCATTAGTAGAACGCCACAAGTCTATGCCGGCTCGTATTCAACTTTAATCGCTTTTCACCGCAAAGTCCAACGTTTGCCATTTTGTATAAATAGTGGCTGTTATTCAGCATATTTTCTGGCATCATTCTACATCACTTTCTCTCTCATCTACAAGACTCTCGCATCTCAAAAGACATCTTCTCGCTCATCAAAATGAAATTCAGCATCCTCACTGCCCTTACCGCCATTGTCGGCAGCGCTGCCGCCGCTAACCAGGCTGTTGTCACCAACGACTGCTCTGGTACTATCTATGTTCAGTCTTGGCCTTATAATGGCGGTGCTCCTGGACCTCTGGTGACCCTCAAGCCCGGACAGAAGTTCTCTGAGAACCTTCGCTCCACTGGATCGGTTCGTTGAATCCATGTCTACTTTCATCAGGACTGAACTTGCTGTACTAACAATTGTCGTAGACCGTCAAGATTGCTACTACCAAGACTCTCACCAACCCTCTCTTCTTCGGTTACTCCTCTACCTCCAAGCCCAACTACGTTTACTGTAAGTCAATCCCCCATAAGCTTCAGCATCTACATTATCTAACAAAATTCTACAGACGAGTTCAGCACGTAAGTTCAAGTACCTACTCGCTGTCCTAATGTTATACTGACATATTTAGTCAATGGGGTAACCCCTTCGCCAACAAGCGCAACATCCTCACCACTGGTAAGGGATGCAAGCAGTTTGACTGCAAAGCCGGTGATGCTTCTTGCTACAGCACTCCCAGCATGAAGAAGGTCTATGGTTGCCCTAGCCCTGCCACTATCTCTGCCACCATCTGCGCCAAATAGAGGAGACGTCCAGTGTATGACTAGTGGACCCTTTGAACGAAGGAATGAAGCATTTGAGAGAAGGAGAATAGAGAGAGAAATGTATAGATCGTATCGATTGAGGTAGTAATATATATTCAATAATGTAAACGTTTAGCCTAGAGTGAAGGTCTTTATTACTGCAACCTGAACGATGGTATGATTAACCTTATGTAGTAAGTCCTTAATAAGTTTATATTTTCTGACCTATACTCCTGTGAAGATGACTTCCTGATTTCAAAATCATTAACTGATTAATTAATGTTATGTCGGAATTCACTATATTGGCCCGTACTACGATGCCGATGCAGAGAAGCTGGGGCACTTTCACCATTCGGTATTTGTCAAACAAAGACTACTAACCATAATCCAACAGTCCGTATCGGCAGTCTAGTATATACAGGAAATCACTAAAGGAATATGCGTCAGTTTCTGCGAGTCTATGATGTGCTTGTTGCATTTGCTTGCCGATTAGACTAAAAAGTGTTGGCGTAGTCTTAAGATAAGCAATTAATGTTAGATATATCCTTGATATACAACTGAACTGGCTCCAACTCAGATGAGGGTTTGCAAACCTTCTGATGACCCTATAAATTAATCCTTTCCGTGTGAGGGGCCCCATGGGGTAGAGCGCACTATCGCGATCATTTGCGACATCTGAGGTTTCTCCACATCGGACGACAAAACGCCGACAATCAAGCAACTACGGAGTAAACAAGGTTTTGTTAGATTAGTGGTTTTGTATTTCTGCTTATACAACAGATTCTGTCCCCACTCGATTATCATGGTAAGCTGTGATTCGCAGGACAAAAGGATCGGAGAACACACGTCCGGTGAGGCAAGCTTTCGGATGACCGTCGGCCGAAGATAGATCCTAGCAGCATTGTGAACTCACTTAGGAGGCAAAGTATTTGAAGATTTAAGTAGGCTCCTGCACCTTGACCATGTATTAGGTCCCGTCATCAAAGATAATACCAGCCTGCACCTTTTCCCAATTGATCTTTGCCTGATATCAAAATGAACCATTCCAAGCCACGCGCCGAGAAGGCAGAGGGAAGTGTAAAATTAGAGCCACACGGAAATGTTATCTACTAGAGTAGTACTGATGTGCCACGCAGATCGGTAATTCGTTTGCTTCTCTCGCAGGGGAGAAAGAGATCCTCCTTCCTGAGAGATACCTGGATCTTAAGCGGTAAGTTAAGCCACGCCCAAGACCAAGTTTACTGACCCAAATGCGTTAGTGAAATCATCGGCGATAAGTCCAATCAAGACGCTCTCACCGCAGCTTGGGCACGATTGACTGCTCGTCTTGCCGAGTTGTCTGATGAAATTGAGGAGAAGCAGCAACGGGTACGCGTACGCTTGGTCTTGAGCTAGCCCGTGGTATCATAACTACTTGCTGATTGTCACGTCTAGACCATCCCGGAGGCAACCTACCACGAGCTCGTCGAGAATCCCTCATTTGAGCTTGTCCAACGAATCAGGCAGTGCGGATCTGTAGTAATTCGCAAGACTGTTTCCGAAGAACAGGTCAGCAATCAGGGCTTCCATCCTAACACTACTCGCTGACCCTCGCAGGCATTGAAATGGCTTGACGATGTGCGAGAGTACATCAAATTAAATCCCCAAGTAAAAGGCTTCCCGGAGGATGATAAGCAGGTTTACGAGATCTAGTAAGTCCATTCCGCCTTTTGCCCTAGAAAGTGTCGTTGACAAAAGAACAGCTGGTCCAAAGCTCAACAGCAGGCGCGTTCGCACTCACAAATGTTAAAAGCACAAGCAGCGCTCTTATCCATCTTTACCGCTGCGCCAGACTGCAAAGTCTCACTTACAAGCCCGCTTGTCTACTCGGATCGTCTTCGGATTAGGAACCCAGGCGACGCCAAATTCGCCCTGGGTCCTCATATGGATGGAGGTAGTATTGAAAGATGGGAGGATCCTACTTATCGACAAGTCTATGAGCTCCTCACCGGTAACTGGGAGGAGTTCGATGCCTGGGAGATGGGTTAGTGATGACAAAAACCTGTGATGGGACCAAGAAATGAACCGCGACCAACTGTGACAGACTAGCGTGCCGATGCAGTCCATGACTTATACCCCGGCCCCGGAAGCGTAAGCTCATGAATGTATATCTTGACCTGCTTGCCCATTGTTGCTAACTCCAGATACAGACGGGTTTGTTCCGTTCATGGCAGGGTTGGACGTCTCTCTCTGAGACAGGTCCCACAGAGGGAACTCTACTTGTATACCCTTTTATTCGTGAACACACCTCATATCTGCTCATGCGCCCTTTGTTCAAGCCCAAGGAGCCTAAGTCAGAGTTCCAAGATCGAAAGGCCTACCTGTCACCCGTGGGAGCTTGACTTCGACACTACCAACTTCCCTGGTTCTCCTCACCATCGCAACCAAGAACTAAACGACGAAACTCGTCCTCATCTTGAGCTACCGCGAACCATGGTGTGCATGCCCAAAGTATATCCCGGAGATTCAGTATGGTGGCACAGCGATGTAATCCACGCAGTGGAATCTCGGCACAATGGTAAGAATGCGGCGCAAGTATTCTACATACCAGGCGTAGCTCTTACTCCTAAGAACATGGCATACATCCGGGACCAGAAGGCAACGCTCCTCTCGGGACGGCCACCTCCAGACTTTCCCGGTGGGACTGGCGAGAGCGAGTTCAAGAGCCGAGGTACAGGGAATGACCTTTTTACTGTGGAAGGAAAGGAAGGGTAAGTTCTCGTTGCAGCGGCTTCTAGCTTGGAAAAGAGTGCTCAGCGGGAGAATTGGCCTTGTTCCTTTCAAACTCACAGATACAATGTCAGAGATCCAAAGATTGACCAGACAGGCAGCGTGACTACTCTTTTTCTTTTTGTGAGTGGAAATAATACCTATCTAACAATCTCGTAGCAATGCTATACTTGGCTTCTAGGTTATCGATCAGGCAGTAATGGCTTCGCTACGAGAATGACCACAAGCTGAATATTGGAGAAAACAGCTGCCAGGCATATAAGTTATCAATTAATCTGAATTCAAGATTAGAATCACTAAATTGAGCCTTAGATTCGGGATTAATTATCAGGTTCATCGACATAAAGTGACTAATTTACCAGGAAGCAGACAGTAAGGCGCGCGATGTAAGCATCAGCTATCAGGTCTATCAGCTTGAAATAACCGTCTTAAAAATACACTGCAAGAAGCCCAAAACTGCTCCCTTATTAGTTTACGTCACCTCGCTGCCCAGTTCGCTATTCACAATGATCACATGACAAGTATAATTTTGCGTAGCGAAAGTCCTAAATGCACCAGGGAAGACTTATTTATTGTAGTACTAAACAAATCTGTTGACCTCACACCCCAGCTATTATTCTATAAGTCTATAGTCTGGACCCCGAAGGAGCCCCGCTGAACGAGCTGCCAGGCATCTAAGCGTTAACACGGTCGAAGCCCTGCTGCATAGCCTTGAGGTGGCTCCAGTCATGGCTGTCAAGAGCAAGAGCCCAGGCCATGACACTCTTGACACCGCGGGTCTTGGCAAGAAGGTTGATCTTCTCGGCGATGAGCTCGGGAGTGTCCCAGGACCAGAAGATGCGGTTGGGAGCATCCCAGTACCACTGTCCTCCGTTGACCTTGTCAGTCTTGCCCTTGTCGAGAGCCTCGTGGAATGAGGCGGACAGATCAATGCCGTCACAGTGGCCGTAGGCGGACTGGCAGCCAGTACCGCAGTGAGCAGCGGTATCACCACTGTTACATGTTAGCTAATATCTTGTAACGATTCAGAAGACACTTACCACCAGCCGGAAGCGGCACAGCAACCTCCAGTAGCGCACTTGAAGAAAGTACCAGCACCGCAGGTAGCATCGGGAGTAGTAGTCAAGTTGGTAGGGGCAGAGACAAAGTTGGCAGCCTCAAAGGTCATGGAGCCAGACTTGCCAGTGTCGCTACCATCCTTGGGGTTCTCGAGGAGCTCAGTAGGGCAGCCGATGGGGTTGGTGCACTTGTAGCCCTGCTTGGTGGTGAACCACTTGGCATAGAAGGGAATGCCGAGGACGAGCTTGTGAGCGGGGAAGCCGAGGGAGAGATACTTGTCGATGGCACGGGCAGCACCTTTGACAGAGACGTGGTGGGTGGTGTAGGAATCACGGCGGTTCATGAGATCGTAGGTCATGACCTGAAGAAGTTAGTGGGGTGATTTCGTAAGGCTGAGGAGGGGTGTTTACGTTGACAAAGTCGACGGACTTCTCGATGAGAGGGGTCTCGCTGGGGACGTAGGCGATCATGTCACGCTCAAGACCAGGGACAGCGATGGAGAGCTCCTTTGAGCCGATGAACTTCTTGATCTCCTTGAGGAGCTTAGGGAAGGCCTGGATCTCGTAGGTCTTCTTGGAGTTGACGACCTGCTTGTAGTCGGCGCCGTTACCACCGGGATACTCCATGTCGATGTCTACATCCGTTAGCCAATCCGCCTGACAAGCTATCATATACAGTGCACATACCAACACAGTCGTAACCGAGTCTGTCAAGAGTAGAGGCAACGTTGCGAGCGAACCTCTCCCGGCTGCGATCGGTCTTGAGACCCGCGTCGAAACCAGCATTGTCGCCCCAACCACCAATAGCAAGACAGACCTTGATGTCATGGTCGAAAAGAGCGCGAACCTGCTTGAGAGGCTGGAAAGGCTCGTACTTGCCAGAAGGCTCAGTAGTGAAGAGCGAAGAATTGGCAAAGGACATCATGACGTGGGTGACGCTGTGCGTGACGTCCTTCGGGGGGAGATCATTGGTGTGCCACTGGTCATAGTAAATGATGTTGCGCGAACAGCTCGCCTCGGCGACGGCGTAGGCGCTCAGGCCCAAGAGGGTAGAAACACGCATGATTAGAGAAGTAGAAATGAGTGACTTTGTTTAAATGAGTGTAGTTAAGCAAAAAAAAAAGAATGAATGAAGACCGTTGGAGGTTGAGCTAACTACAAAAAATAGTGCGGTGATTCAGCGCTTTAAATGCGCCCGACCCGAGAGGCTTAGCCATTGACGCAGTGCCGCTGTCCCTTTTTTGCCAATTAAGTTTAATTGGAAGCTAAACGTACATTATTCTAGAAAAAGGGAGCGCGTCAGCGTTTCACCGCGTATTATAGAGTTTGATTACCATTTGACGCCCCCAGGTTTCAAATTTCCACCACTGAGAGTGCATGAGTCCGGGTTACATAGCCTTAAAGTTAAAAGCG
This sequence comes from Fusarium veterinarium, assembly GCA_019191175.1. Classification (NCBI taxonomy): domain Eukaryota; kingdom Fungi; phylum Ascomycota; class Sordariomycetes; order Hypocreales; family Nectriaceae; genus Fusarium; species Fusarium veterinarium. The sequence goes on along the minus strand of JAHARR010000053.1, from coordinate 94,694 downwards.
CACAGATCACGGCAATTCTGTAGCGTTGTTTTTGTTGTGGTGAGATGATGTTCGGCATTTGTTCAGTGGCTGGCGCTGACTCGGCGAGCATCCGATCGTTCCGGTGTTTCGGGTCTCGGCGGGATGGGATATTGGGCTGGGGAATAAGCCTTATGGCTGTGCACTGAATGATGCTCTCTGCTGACGCTACTTGTCTCAACTCATAGTGGTTTATTTTAATAGATGAGCATTACGGATAAAAAGGCCACTCTTGTTGCTTTATCTCTTGTTTATGCGAATGACGAGCCTTTGAGAGCCTTTGCTATTTTGTCTAAAGCTGAATCAAATTGGTTCAAGGCCTGACAATCTAGGGTAGTAGTGGAAGACCCGATCCGACGTTCCGATTGAAACCCCTTCCAATAAGAATGTCATGCCATGTCACATCTGGCACATTGAACTGTAGGGTACGGAGTACAGAATTAAGTTAGGGTTGAATACGAGTTCAAGATGAGATACTACTCTGTCAAACTTTTGAATGTTTAATTGGTGGTCATACGACGTCGAGATATCTGATGGAGTAAAGAAGATTGGCCGCTCATTACAGTGGTACATACTTCTAGCTGCCAATATATTATTAGGCTGTATGAATCAGCTACATACGTATACCTTTCATTAATCATGAATACAAAAGCTCAGATGGCTCTAGAGCCTGCTCGAAATGCCATTCTCCCTCTGAATAAACCAGTCAACCGTCGAAGCTACTCCCTCTTCCAACGACACCTTAGGCTTCCAACCCAAAACCTTCTCAGCAAGACTCGTATCCGGCTTCCGCCTAACAGGATCATCTTCCCTCTTGGGCAACAAATGAACAGCAACGGGGTCCTCATATCCTGTTTTCTCAGCCACGACTCGAGATATTATATCTGCAATCTCACTAATCTCCATCTCTAGATCACTGCCGATATTGACCGGTCCATGATAATCGCTGTTCATCAAGGCTTCTAAACCACGAACACAGTCATTGGCGTGTTGGAAGCATCGTGTTGCATGTCCATCGCCGAATATCGTGATTGGTTCTCTCTTCATAGCTGCCATGATAAAGTTGGGGACAGCTCGACCGTCTTCTGGCTCCATGAATGGGCCGTAGGCGTTGAAGATTCGTGCGATGCGGACTTCGAGACCGTGTTCGGCTTGATAAGCATATCCGAGCGCCTCCATGGCTCTCTTGCCTTCGTCATAACAAGCGCGCGGGCCGAAGCAGTTGACATTGCCTCGATAATCTTCGCGTTGACAGGCAATTTGGGAGTCGCCATAAACCTCTGCAATGGGACTGTTAGTACAGGGCCAGTGAGTAAGATATATAGTTTGTACCTGAAGTGCTAGCAAGCAGCACTCGAGCGTTGTGTTTCAATGCATAGTCCAGAATATTCGATGCACCATTAAAGCAAGTTTGCAAGATATCAATCGGCTGAGTCTCGAAATGCACGGGACTTGCAGGGCACGCGAGATGGTAGATTTGCTCGACGTTGTCTATCCACGGCAACGGATCTCGAACATCAGCTCTATAGAATGTCAGCACTGAAACGGGTTGTCGGGATCAATGAAGCGCACTGAATATATCGCACTCGCTTGTCCGATCGAAAATTATCAAGGGTACTTTGAGATCCAGTCCATAGTGAATCAATCACGACGACTTGGTGGTTCTTCTCGAGAAGAAGCTGGATTAAATTGCAGCCGAGGAACCCGGCGCCCTGTCGATAAGATTAGCTTCATTTCTGCGTCGCTGTCATAGCCTCGCTTACACCAGTGACGATGATAACCATATTGCAGTATTTACGATATGAAGAATCAGATAATTGCGCAGGTAGTTTCTGTTAAAAGTGAACGCAAAAGGACCCGAGTTTGAGATTGGAGAATTAATTCGTAAGGCAGTCGCTTGTGGTAAAATATTATCTGTTTTCAAGTCAGACGGGCATCATCGATCTGCCAAAGGTGAGACATCAGCTTTCAGCTAGCAAGGCGTAAGCGAAAATCTTGCCCTTGTAAGTCGCCAAGATCATTTTAGCTCGGTATCTACCGAGCTGATCCGGCACTATCTACGTCATGTCTACCTTTTTGTGTTCTTCATTGGGGAATGTCTTGTCGCATCCCGTGTTGCACAGAGGATCTGACGTATGCGGCGTTGTTCTTCGGGCCAAAAGCAGTCGGGTTGTGACGAAAGAGATCATGACAGCTGGTGAGGTCTGGTGGGTATATAAAAGAAAGCATAGGCTAACATGTCAATGAAACGGATGTCTGGGTTCGTATGAGTGCTGGGGGCCAAAGTGGTACTACTTCTTATCATTCGTTCTCTTCTTATCAATCCGGGACTCGGACAAGATATTACTTCACGTAGCACAAAGTCCGAGACCATATGACTGACCCAATTGAGAGTAGAAATCGACTCAATTATCTGATTATGTATCACAAGTCCTCTCAGGGAAGAATGTCTAACAACAAAGGTAACATCTATATCTGTCCTCTACAAAGCCAGAGCGAGAACAAGGAGGCCAAGAACGCCAGAGACAAATGTCTTGGTACCAGCGCTGGTAGGAGTAGCAACCGGGGCCTTGGTACCGCTGGCGCCTCCAGACGAAGAAGAGTTTCCAGAGCCAGAAGCAGCGCACTTCGAAGTACTCTCCTTCAAGACAGTAAGCTCATCGCCAATAACACCACCGTCACCGTGGACAAAGTTCCAAGAAAGAGCAGTTTCGTTATGAACAGTCAACTTGGCGAAACCAAAGTGTGTCTGGTCAAGGAACATGGTCATGTTGAGACGAGGCTCGCCATCGAGAACGCTGTGGCTCTCAAGGTTACCCGCAGCTCCGTTGACGAGATGAACCATTGACTTTCCGGGTTTGGTCTTGTAGGTGTTGTTGTTGATGATGGAGCCAGAGTCGATGGTGCCGTTGTGGCCCATGGGCTGAAGACGCTCATACCAGTGGATGTGACTGTCGAGCATTAGTACACAGGTTTTGATGGGTGTTGGCTAAGATATGACTTACCCGGCAATATAGACATCGACATTGTTCTTCAACATCAGATCCTCAAAGGCAGCACGGATGTTAACTTGGTACTTGGCCACCTCGGAGCTGTACATAGGACGATGACCCATTACAATAACCCAAGGGGTCTTGCATCGATCAACGCTCTCAAGATCCTTAGCCAACCATTGATACTGCTCATAGTTCTTGGTATCATTATAAGAACCATGCACAGCGCCAAAGGGACCAGAATCAGTGACATAAGTCTCATTCGCCTTGGGATGCGTTTCATCACCCTTGAGATCCGCAGCAAACGGCTTCTCGGGGCTGTTGGCGTAATCGGTCTCTGTGTTGATGGACACAAAGTGAGCTAGACCGTAGTCGAACGAGTACCAGAAGTTGCCAACACCGCCGGACTTGTCGCCAGCCATGTGGAAGCGGTTCTGGAAAGCGGTGAAGTTACGCTGCGAGGGAGGGCAGGAGTAGTAGTTGAGCGTGGTGTTGGGCTGTGTTCCGTTGCTCTTGTCGTTGTCGAGATAGGCAGATAGAGTGTTGTTGCCGCCGTCGAATTCGGCGCAGGTGGCTTCGTGGTTACCGGGGACAACCATGTAGGGAATTTTAAGGGTGATGCTGTTGAGCCACTGCTGCCAGAGATCCCAGTTTGACTCGTACAGAACGCTCATGTCACCACCACGGGGACTGCCCTGGTTAGCGACCTCGCCCTTGGGAAGAGGAGTCTTGTAGTCATCAGGAATAGGACCACCACCGGGAAGACTGGTTGAAGTTCCGTTGTAGCAAACAGGCCAGTCATCCTCGCAAGGCAGAATGCCCGAGAACCAATCATCAGCATAGCTCAGATCACCACCGTGCCAGGCAAAAGCAGCGCCATCAGAAACAGCCTTGTTGAGATACTTGTAAGTACCAGCTGCGTTAGTGTATCCCATATCGTTCAGAACTGCGATGGTGAACTCTGACTTGTCACCTGCTTCACGAGCAGTGGTGAAGCTGAGGACATCAGACTTGGTAGTTCCGTTAGCAGCAGGAATCTGGTAATAGTAAGTCTTGCCAGGTTTGAGGTCGCTGATCTGAACATCGTGGAAGAACTGATTGCACTGCGTAACAGCCTTGACGGCTGAACAAGGAGGAGTGCGGTCGTAGCTAGATACATGGTTAGCCAATGACGATTCAACGCGCAGACAAATCGGGTAATCCCATGCGCCAAGCCCGGGAACTTACGTGGTAGTCGACCCAGTAGCCTTATTCTTCAACTCAGACGCACTCGTTCCCCAATGAACCGCAGGCGCAGCACCAAGCCCGAAGGGAGTCTGGTAGTGAATGTTGATACCGCCAGGAGTATACGACAGCGAAATAACGTTGACGTTGTTGCTGGGGTTTGAAGAGCCAGGCTTCACGGCCGGAGGTTCAACGAGACGAGGGAATCCTTTTCCATTGCCGTTGACGGTGGGATCGACCCAATCGCCGACAGGAACTGCAGGGCCCTTGTAGGGATACTTCTCATCGACGACTGGCTTTGAGAGAGCGGGTGTAGTGAGAAGAGCAGCCAGGAGGCCGGGGGCAGCGATTGACTTCATGATGAACCAAGGTTACCTAGCGAGTCGGCAATGAGAGACTTGGACGGCAAAGAATCTACACCTGCCATATCGTCTTGATACAAATGCAACCTTAGTATATATAATTCCTTCATTATCATCGCGGAACTCCCCATCTGATCGGAACTCAGCTGCCGGATCGTCATCCCAAGTCCAACATCACCCCCAAACCGTTAACAACAACGGATCTGACGGCTCTCGCCGGTGGCAGTAACAAGTTTAGCTTCGCCATTACCCCTGTAAATCTGCGCCTTGATCCAATCAAGGTTGATTACGATGAAACGTGATAAGCAGACTAAGATAAGCTTCTAGCAAAAAGACTCGGCCGAAGATAACGGATTCAGCTTAAAGCCTTGATTGAAGATGCGTTGATGCGATAAAGCCAATGTGTTGGAGGGTCGCTTCCACGTGGTAAGGAGCATTGTTGAGCCTTTTATTTGTTGATGGGTTGGACTCCATAAATCACGGCTTTTCGGCAGCTGCGAGATGAAGAGATGATGGTAATTTCTGGGTGGCTATTGGTTGGTGGTAGAAATGTCCCCCACAATTTTGTTTAGATCCCTGCTTGGTATGTTCAAAAGTGCCAACCAGGTTCATTGTTGGACAAAAGAAAACGCTAACTCACTTGTGCCAAGATTCCCGCGGCTCAGGTTTAGCTTTTTCTGTCACCTCCTGTATGGCCCGCTGCATGTTCTTCACTACCTGCCAGATGGGTGTTAACAGAGAAGCTCAAATATATACCATATCAGTTTCATGGGAACAAGGAGGATTACTAAGTATCCAACCATCGAACCAAATGTCCTCTATAAAATTGCAGATAGTCACCCGGCACATATGTAAAGGGACGGTTTCGCAACAGCTTGCGAGACAGCCAGCTACCCTGCACCAAGCAACTTTGATAGCGTTGGCTAACATACCGATTTAATGTGCCACCATATCTCAGTATCCAACTCACAGTTTTACAATGATATTTAAATCTACTACCAGAAAGAAGATTTCCTTTCCAAATGCTGCATGTCGTTGTTGTCAGCTGAAACGACTGATTTAGATTTGTTCAATAAGAGTTACAGCCCTGTAGATTCTCAGATTTAACAGATTTATATCAAACGACTAGACTCAAAGACAGTGCAGCATTGAAGCTGCAAAACTTCTGGCAGATATTATAACCGTTCTTCCTTCTACGGGACTCTACACTATGTCATGGAAACTGATGAGCTAAGCGATATCAAGACCGGAACCACGGGAACGCACAGATCTGTCCACGGAAAATATTATTCCGTGCCAATAACAGCCACGGGCTGGAAGCTTTCATGCACAATGTAATTAACTGGTTATGATCTGCATGCCGCAATCACGGCATTTCCTGCGATTGCGCAGTCCAAATATGTTATACCCCGCCTCGGAACAGCTCCGTCTATCCCTTTCCAGACATTATGCTTAAACAAGATCTTCCGTTGACATTCCTTGGTCATAAGATCGGCTCATGATTTGTGGGATGAGGAAACAAGGTTGGGTCTAGGATTTGAAACGCAGGACCTGTGTAGATATAAGTAGTCCATTAGTCGCTATGTGAAACTTGCAAGCTTGAATAAATTGTCTTGGCAGGACGATTCAAACTATAGTGCTTTCCCGTCGAGCCTTCTATCATGCTGTCCAAACTTCTTTTTGCTGCCATGGGTAGCATCTTGGCTCAAAGCGCTGCAGTCCACGCAGCGGGAAGCATCGGCTATCTCTTCACTTTGTGAGTCAGTAAACACTACATCTGTGAAATGAAAATTGACATCTTTTAGTGGCGACTCATACTCCCAGACAGGCTTCGACCCCAACGGTGCAAAGCCCTCCGCTGCAAACCCACTCGGCAACCCTCCCTTCCCCGGATGGACAGCAGCTGGTGGTGCGAATTGGGTTGGAGACATTGTCAAAGAGCAAAACAACTCTCTCGTGCTGTCGTATAACTTTGCGTATGGAGGCGCTACAGTCGATGCCAATATCGTCAAGCCCTATGCGAGCACTGTCTTGAGCTTCGTGGACCAAGTCAACCAGTTTTCTAACTCTGTTGGCAAGCATCCGGCTGGTACCTCATGGACAGCGCAGAATACTATTGCAGGAATTTGGATTGGCGTTAATGACGTCGGAAACTCTTTCTATCTGCAGGATTCAGACGCAGTGGTTGAGAAGGCCACTACGAGATACTTTGAGTTGCTGCAGGTTCTGTACAAGGCTGGCTTGCGCAAGTTTGTCCTGCTCAGCGTCCCACGTGAGTCCTTGAAACCCCATTGAGTCTTGAGGTGTTCATGCTAACAGCATCTAGCAACCGAGTTGACACCATTGATGATCCAACAAGGCGCTGACTCAAACGCTCTTCTCGTCAAGGCCATCAAGCTCTACAACAGCAAGTTGGCCTCAAAGCTCAGCGCTTTCAAGAAAGCCAACTCTGGTGTCAAAACTCTCCTCGTCGACACGTCTGTTTCTTTCAAGAAAGCTATCAACAACCCCAAGGCCTATGGTGCTCCTGACGCAACTTGCTACAACAGCGATGGGAAGTCATGCGTAAGTAAATTCGCTTGAGCAAATACTCTGTATGCTGACGTGGAGATAGCTGTGGTTCAATGACTATCACCCTGGAATTGCCATTAACCAGCTTGTGGCTGAACAGGTGGCGAATGAACTTGAGGCCAATGGCTTTGGATGGTAAAGTCATTAACGCTTAGACCGCTTCCTGTGAAGCGCACGCCACTGCCAGGCTTGAAGAAAGAAACTTTTTTCGTTCAAGCGGACCTCGGCCTAGTTGGCTTAGAGTATTTTAACCAAAGACATAAAATAAATATTACTTGCTTGAGCTTCAGCCTTCAACCTTCACGTAGATACAACCCCCGTTTTGTTTAGATGAGGTCTGACCACCGTCGCAGTTGTATGACTGTTAATGCTGCGCTCGAGTCTACCAATTATATGCGAGTGACTTGCCGTCATGGGATTGCCCTTCAGCTATCCAGCAAATAGGGTTTATCTTAGAGTTGACCCTCAGAGTCCACATCATATCACTTCACCCCACCAAAAGCGACAAGACTGTATGATCCTGAGGCATTGTTGGATCGGGACCCATTACCAAATCAGTCGCTGACCCAACTAGGTACTTTGGTCGAATAGCATCCATTGGCGAACCGTCTGTATCTTGTGGAGCTGCACCTGTCATATCGTCAGCCCTAATCCACATTGGCATTGAAGATGCAACACATCTGACGTGATGCTTATTCCAACAACATGGGTACGGGCTTGCGAGAAGCAATTATTGGCTAAGACTACAACATCCGATCCGTGCCGGAGTTAAGTATACTCTGCCATTGCAATGAATGCCCAGAAGGAAGATGATTGTCTGACTGGGAGTTTGTGCGATAAATACCCAGCATGGTCGCTCGCTTAGTATCGCACCGCTTCTCCTCATCACGTACCTCGCATTGATCTCAACTTGTGACCATGAGTTTCCCCATTGAGCAGAAAGTTGACTTCCAAGTACGTATAGATCCCTCTCAGTAAAGCTATAACTATCTTACTCTAAAGACAGACTTTTCGGAACGTCATAAACAACGAGTTGAGCTCCACTTCGGAAACCCGACGTGGTATCTGTCCTAGCACTGAGGAGACTCTCTGGGAGTCACCTGTATCGACCCAAGAAGATGTCGATCAAGCTGTAAGCGCTGCGAAAGCGGCATACCCTGCGTGGCGAAAGCTATCATGGGATGAGCGTGCCAACTACCTCGTCAAATTCGCAGATGCTATCGAGGCACACAAGCAAGAGTTTATTGAACTTCTGGGCCGTGAAGCTGGCAAACCGCCCCAGGCCGGTGGTTTTGAGTTGATGCTTGTCATGGAGCATATTCGAAAGACTCCAAAGCTGAGGATCAAGGAGGACAAGCCTGAGGAGAATGAAGATGTACGTGCCACGTCGGTTATTGCTGTAACAAGAAAGGGTCTAATAATATGCAAAGAGAACAGCCGTTGTGCGCTACGTTCCCCTCGGCGTCGGCGTCGGCATCGTTCCATGGAACTTCCCCATGTTGCTGGGTATTGGAAAAGCGTACCCTGCCATGCTGGCTGGTAACACGTTCATATGGAAGCCCTCACCATATTCTCCGTACTCTGCTCTTAAGCTTGCAGAGATTGGAGCCAAAGTCCTTCCTCCTGGCGTGTTCCAAGCTTTGAGCGGTGGTGATGACCTTGGACCTATGCTGACTGCTCATCCTGGTGTAGCTAAGGTGAGTTTCACTGGCTCCACTGAGACGGGTAAGAAGATCATGGCGGCTTGTGCAGCTACGTTGAAGCGTATCACTCTTGAATTAGGCGGTAACGATGCTGCGATTGTCTGTGAGGATGTCGACATTCCTGTAGTGGCTGGAAAGGTAAGTTTCTCTATACTTTATCTGATGAAGGGAAGGTTCAATGACGAGCTGATAGGTCGCGTTTCTCGCCTATGTTCACGGCGGACAAATCTGCATGAACATCAAGCGCATCTATGTCCATGAGAGCATCTACGACAAGTTCGTGTCTGAAGTGGTGAAGTTCTTGGAAGGTCTCAAGACCGGCAACTTCTCTGAACCTGAAGCCTTCTTTGGACCTATCCAGAATAAGATGCAGTATGACAAACTCCAGCGCCTCTATGAAGAGATCGACAAGCAAGGATGGCAACGCGCATTCGGCAGCGCATCAGCTGCGAAATCGGATAAAGGCTACTTCATCCCACCAGTTCTCATCGACAACCCGCCCGAGGACTCAGAAATCGTGCAAACTGAACCCTTTGGTCCAATCGTTCCTGTCATGAAGTGGCAGTCCGAAGACGATGTTATATCTAGGGTTAATGCATCAGACTATGGTCTTGGAGCGTCTGTCTGGAGTAAAGACATTGCTCGTGCTCGACGAATGGCCAAACAATTGGAAGCGGGGAGTGTTTGGGTCAACACGCATTTCGAGGTTGCGCCGAATGTCCCGTTTGGGGGACATAAGCAGAGCGGTATTGGTATGGATTGGGGGGAGGTCGGTTTAAAGGGCTGGTGTAATCCTCAGGCTTACTGGGTAAAGCATTCTGGGTGATGGAAATAGATATTATGAGATGAGATCTACAACTAAGTAAACGATTAAATACGATACCGATACCCGAAACGAATGTTTGAACCTTCCACTACTCGTCCTTCATCACCATCACGACGACCTTTCCCTTAGTTCGACCTGACTCAACCTTCTCCCAAGCCTCCTCAAAGTCATCCAGACCAACCACGCTATCAATGTGCGGCTTAATATCACCAGCCTCCAGAAGCTTTGTAATGTGATCCAGATCCTTGCCGACCGGGTCAATGACGAAGAAGACAGTGTTGGCCTCCTTCTTGACATCCTCCGGACGATTCTGCTCGGGCACGGCGCATACACTGATAAGTGTTCCTCCTTCCCGGACTGCATACCACGTCTGAGCCAGAGAAGGCATGCCGATACAGTCAAAAACAAGGTCAAACTGTCGAGATGCGGGATCTTGGGCAACCCACTCCCCGATGCTTTGCTTCTTGTAATCAATAGATTCAGTCGCACCAAGTTGTCGAACGAAATCGATATTCTGTGTTCCAACCACCGCCGTGATGGTCTTCACTCCAGCGATGCGAGCAAGTTGTACAGCCCAGCTTCCCACTCCTCCAGCAGCACCATTGATCAAAACCCGGATCTTGCCGTTCTTCTCCTGCGCAGCTTCATCACCCCTCAAAGCCTCTGGATTCAAACCCCCTCTCGTGAATAATCCCTGGTATGCAGTAAGTGCACTAATAGGACTCGCCGCCGTTTCAGCCCAAGTCAAGTTCTTAGGTTTAATAGCAAGCTCAGAGACCCGCGCGAGAACATATTCTGCACCTGCACCAGGACGGGTTGCTTCAATACGGGCGTAGACTTCGTCGCCGGGTTTGAAGCCACTGTTCTCTGGGGCTGAGACGACGGTTCCTGCGAGGTCTTGGCCTGGAATGGGGGTCTTGTCGCCGATGAACTCGGGTGCCCAGAGGGCCCAGTCGAGTTCGCCCTTGCAGGGACAGGTAGCGTGAACTTTGACGAGGACGTCTTGAGGATGGGTTGGGGTAGGGACGGGTTGTTGAGATGAGAGGATGAGCTTATGAGAGTGCTTGTCTGGCTGGAGGACAGCCTTCATTGTCGCTGGGAGCTTAGATGAAGCCATTTTATAATAGTAGTAGAGTGTTCGTAAGATATATTGCAATGTTATCGAATACTGGAGATGATGCCTGATGAGATGTTTGAGAATAGCGACAGCGACGCAGCAACATATAAATACTGTAGTGGCTTACAAGAATTAATACTCAACATTACATTATCTCCGTCTGATTCCGGAAACTGTATCTCTGCAACTGTCATACCCGAAGTCAGTCAGCGAATAACGCCACTAAACGGTTTCCCGTGTATCGATTACCCGGATACCCGATGTCAGCCTGCATGACGAGCAACAGCAAAAACCTGGTCATAGCGGCATCTGCGGCACCCTGGCCAATTACATGTCTTGAAATTCTCCTCGGAGAAGCACCATCGCGTGTTGGTCAGCTCGCGCTCGGCTTGGTAATAACTTAAAACGCGAGGTTAATAACCGAATCTCTAATGCTATACAGGATTGACTTGTCAGTAGTGTAAAGAAGCTTGCAACTGGGCTCAATGCTTCAACTATTCATGGCATCACCTTCGAGAATTCCTCAAGTTAATACTGCGATAAATGAAGAATCGGTGATTGGGATGAAATTATGTAGACGACCAGATATTACCAGAATGCAATGAACTTGGTCTCAATGCTCTCCCTCACTTCTTCATCCTCAGTGCCCGGCAGATGAAACGAACAATGGTGAACCCCTCCCGCGGCATCACTCCCGTCCTTCTCACTCTCGGTATCCATGATCTTCATAAGAAGGACCTCATCTGGAGTCTGGTCACTAATCCAGTACCACTTGTGCTTGGGATTAGCCTTGGTCAGCAGTACATCCGACTCAAATGTCCCATGCACCCCCGGCGGGTTACGCCAGAAGCTTACGCCGTCTTGCTCATCAGCTGTCCAGTAGTCAACATAGGCCATTGGATCCCGCTTGACAGGTTTCAATGGACGCCATGTAGTGTACAGGGCCCATCGCCTGCCTCGGTAGTTCTTTGCTCTACCTCCTGGCAGTTCAGCAGCCACATCGCCTGCCTTGATGATATCACAAGCCTCGTCAATGAGCTCTTGGCTCCAGTTCCGAAGAGTGTTCCATGCGCCAGATGGACCCCAATCCTTATGAGGTTTGCGCACTGGACCTTCCTCTTCGCCTTTCTGGAAACCCTTTGCCCTCGTGGTAGGAAGCTTATGCTGGGGTCGAATAGCTGGGCCGGTTTTCCCTCCATTGCAGCCATTACTTGACTTTGAAGGCATGGGGTATGGTGGAGCGAGCTCCGGCTCCTTAAACGGGACATTTCGTGAAGAAGCAAGGAGGATCATGACCTTCTTAGCTCCAGTGACAGACTGTGCCAGCTCGATGATCTCAGGATCGTACACTTCCTTGCGAACGACGGGGTCTGTCCACGACGAGTGATCGTACGGCGGAGAGCTGACCGCCGAGATATGTTTGACCACCTGGAACCCGTTGCCATCAAGGGTGAAGGAAGAGACAGAAGGACGGATGTCAGTCATTGCTACGAGCTGCTGAGTGCAGTCTTCGAGCGTGGTGACACCAGCGATTGGGGAGGTTGGAAGAGCTGGTCCACTGTGGTAGGCGATAGTAGCAGTGAAATTCTTGCCAACTGGCGATTCATGATGAGTGTCCTGCTGAGACATCGTGACGAGGGTGATAAAAGTGATAAGCGAGTTTGATTCGGGTGATGATTGACAGATAACGGTGTAGGAAGAAGGCAAATTGTCCCAAAGAATGAAATCCTCGTATCTGAGAAATGTGTCGATGACTAGTAAACGTATCATATTGTACTGAAGCTATTAATACATGGTACCTACTACGCCGTTCGCATCACGACCTTGATCAGCCGACAACATACTTTCCCGGCTAATACCTTCCGCTTGTTCGGCACGAAACTCTATCATGTCTCGTTTTCAATTGCCATTTAGAAACATCTAATGTGATGATATCGTCTACCGACAGATCTGAGAGGTTTTACATGTCCCTTGGGTGGTTGTAGAAGCGCTTGGTTGACAGCTAGGCGTGTGGCTGCAATTCCGACCCCCGGGTGTACCCATGGCATATGCATGTAACCTTCCAGATTGTGACGCAGGACCTCCCCTTTTCAAGCTTCCTTGCGGCAACGGGCGGGTCCAGGTCGCCGGAGTACTTATGAATGCCAAATCTTTGAGTCTTCGAAATCGGGAATGCCCAAAGTGGCAGTTGGATATTCTACGTCCACCTCCACATATGAGCAATGCTACGCATCCAGACGCCTCGAAATTTAGTGTCCGTAAAAAGCTGAGGGGTCAAGCTGAAGTGGTGATTTGTGATTATGGCTTCGCCGAATATGATAAGGGTGTGTTGCTTGACGTTCCGTGACGTTTTGTTGACCTGGGAGCCACGATTCAGGGTCAACTGTGCCCCACGACTTACATTGTCTCGGCTTTTTCCTTCCCTCTTTCATTTCAATTTCTGCTACTGAGGCTCGAAAAGAATCTTTCCGAGAGCTATCAAGCGAAGAAACTATAAGATTGAAGTTGACTCAAGTTTGACCTTGCGAAGAGACTTAGTTAGGAGGTATAGTGATGGACTGCAAGTTGGCAGACATGACCCCGAACTACTCGAACCTCATTGTGAAGCATTCTGGATTAGATTTTGGATAACAAATGTCAATTCGAAAAGGGAAACCATCTGAGTCGTATGTATTATACTGCTCATTATTCTTCTCTCAGTGACCGCTTCCTGACGCACAGCCTCGCTCTCGGATCAGGTATCATGTCACTATCAATAGTGATATTTCGCGGTCTCCCTTTCCCATCTGGCAACTTGAACTCAAAATTCGAGAGTAAAATCGCCAAAGTCAGCTTCATCTCATTGGATGCATAGAACCGCCCCGGGCAAGCATATTTCCCATACCCAAACGCCATGTTACTAGAATCAGTCATGGAGAAGAGGTATTTCTGTGCATAGTTTGAGTCTGAGCGGATCTTTGAGTATCTAAGTCCATCAAACTCGCTTGGTGGCGCCGGGCCTGGGACATGCGCTGAGTCTTGAAGCATTGCGTGGGAGGGAACCGCGATGCGAGTCCCTGAGGGAAGATTGGTGCCGTCTGAGAGTGTCATAGGTTGGTGATAGATGCGATTGAACGTTACTTGAGGCTTGAGTCAGGAATTGGAAGAGCACAAGTTGAAGAAAAACTTACAGAGAAACACGGGGTTGAAACGTTGCGACTCTTTGAGAAAGCTGTCGAGTTTGTGAAGTCGATTCAACGCCGTCTTATCCCACCCACTAGCACCAACAACGCCATTGACCTCCTCTATGAGAGGCTCAACATACTCAGGGTGAGCACACAGATCATACATAGCATGCGTCATTGTCATTGCCGTAGTGTGAATAGACGCGAGACTCAGGATAAGCATTCGCTGAGCAATGTTGTCAACCTGTTTCTCATCCCCAGTCGCAGCTTCCATCATCCATGACAGGATATCCTGGTTCCCATCGCCTTGCTGGGAGCGAACGATGTCGCCTATAACCCTACGACCAGATGCGACGTTGCGAAGTAGTGTCCTGTAAGAGGGTAGCAAAGGAGCTACGAATGGTCTTAAGATATGGGGAACAACACGGAGAATAAAGCCAGTTATAAAGAGGCTCTCACTATACTCGGCCGTTGTCGTCAACCATTCTTGGTTGCGACAATGTTCTGGACCGAGAAACACCCTGGCCGAGATGCGCGATATGAGTCGGACCATGATGGAAGTGATGTCAACTTCAACCCATTCGTCATCTTAAAATCATTAGCATTTACTAAACCAGTTCAGGGAGCCGAGAGAATCTCGCCTTTCATATCAGGCATCTCTTTGGTCAATGCATAGTCCAGTTCCTCCTTCATCACCTTGGTCAACGACACGAGTTTTGGCGTCAGCCGCTGCTGAATCACACGGTTCTGCAGGTCGCTTTGCAGAAACACCATACCACGTGTGTACTGGCCAGCAAAGTCATTGATGAAGGGCTCTACCGAGCGAGTCTTATCCTGAGACAGCTTTCGGACTTCATCGATGTGATTCGGTGGGATGATGACGATATCGGTACCAAGCTTTCGCACCTGAAAGATGGAGTCTTTAAACTGTAAAATGGATGAGATATTGAAAAGAATGGTTGAGAAGCTGTAGAAGAGACTGCTCACCTTGTTGTAGCCTTGGCTGATGATAGACCCTCCTTCCCAGACGAAGCGTAAACGGAGAAGCCATGTAGGCTCAAAGACGCTTCGGTATCCTACAAAGGGGACTTTGACTGTAGACGAGGATAATAGGACATGGATGACATAAGAGCATAACCAAGCGCCAAAGGCCACGTAGATCAACCAGTGAACATCCATTAGCGGTATTCCGTCAAGACTTGAGACGAACTGCTGGAACAGCGTTTCATGGCTGGTAGTGTTCATGCTATTGAATGCGTCCATTGTGCTCTGTTGAAGATAGATGAGATGCGATAGGTAGTTGACTGTAGTGAATGGGAAAGGTTGTGGGCTATGAGCTTACTGAGCTGCTACGGGTTGGACTCACTGACTCTCGATCAAGTCTTGTTCATCCTCTCCTGTCCATCACGGCTGTCCTTCCCAGGTTAATTTGATTTAAACATTAATCAATTGGATGAAAAAGGTCTTCGCGCAAGCAGCGATAACCAGCAATCGTCAATAACTACTCCATCGATGTGCATCGGTATCAATATCTCCTTTGAACACGCGTTGCATTTTAGACTTTCCCAACCACCAGAAACTCTCCCACTTCTCACGCATATCGTCTTTCTCCACAGGCCCCCAAAAGTTCCCAAGAATGCTCCCACCCCATCTCAAGAGGTGAGTTGTAGTCAAGGTCCGCATACGCCCCTGAAGAGCGTTGCTTCGTGTTCGTATATCCTCACTGTTGACGACATGCTAGGCTGAGACATCAGCCCTCAGTCACTCATGATCGTATATTTGGTAATTCCAGGAGGTGTCGCACGGAGGCGTATGCATGAGGGTCACGGTGGTTGCAAACGCACCTGTGCCGCGTGCGAGAGTCTTACGCTGTAGGGATAACCCTTGTCAACGCTAAGACACGGCAATTGATAAGGGCCTCGGTTGTAGAGTTAGTGATTGAGATGAACGGAGTATATCGTCTATTCTGGGAATGTTGTTCCGGCATGTGACACGCGGGCTTGTGCTTTGTTCTGGAGGATATGATCCCAAAGCGAAATGGGACAGAATCCCTCTCTCCCGGCGCCATCGACATGCATCTTATAGGCTCCAGAGAGCAGTCCTTCGAAATATCACGTTTATCTTTATACACTATTGAAGCATACGGTTATCTCCAGTCTTTAAATATTTTGCATTGGATCATTGTCACAAAATGACGAACAATTCTTCTTATTACTACGAGTTCTACAAGAGCCATTCTTATGCTGTTATGGACTTCATGAGTGAGAACACTCTCACGTCATCATGTCTCATCTTGGCGGCGTCTGCCGTTCTCCTATGTATTCAATGGTTTAAACCTCAACCGTTGATCATGGTGAATGGCAGAAGGTTTGGCGAACTCTCCAACGTCCGCGCCAAGAGGGACTTTACATTTGGGGCCCGCCAGCTCCTCGAGAAGGGTCTTCAGATGAGCCCTGACAAGCCATTTCGTATCATGGGCGATGTTGGCGAGCTGCATATCTTGCCGCCAAAGTATGCCTACGAGGTTCGCAACCATGACAAACTTAGCTTCACCATGGCAGCATTCAAGGTGAAGAGCACAAAAGACAGGAATCAAGAATATAGCTGACGGCCGGGAATAGTGGTTTTATGCTCACCTTCCGGGTTTTGAGGGTTTCAGAGAGGGCACTAACGAGAGTCACATCATGAAGCTTGTTGCGCGACATCAACTGACTCATCAGTTAACTCTGGTGACGGGGGCGGTCTCTGAAGAGTGCGCCTTGGTGTTGGAAGGCGTTTACACAGATGACTCAGGTATGATTCATGCGTTGCTTGTAAGCGAGTCAAGAACTAAATTGGTCGTGCAGAATGGCACGACATCACCGCCAAAGACGCAAACATGAAGCTCATGGCCAGCATCACCTCTCGAGTATTCCTCGGCAAGGAGATGTGTCGAAATCCCCAGTGGCTTCGAATCACATCTACCTACGCGGTCATTGCCTTCCGAGCAGTAGAGGAACTGCGCTTCTGGCCAGCTTGGCTTCGGCCCGTAGTTCAGTGGTTCATGCCGCACTGCACAGAGTCCCGTGCGCTAGTCCAAGAAGCAAAGGATCTGATCAACCCACTTCTCGAGCGGAGACGCGCAGAAAAAGCTGAGGCTGAGAAAACTGGAGAGAAAGTCACTTACAATGATGCTGTTGAGTGGCTGGATGACCTTGCGCGTGAGAAGGGTGTTGGGTACGACCCGGCTTGTGCACAGCTCTCGCTTTCTGTAGCCGCTTTGCATAGTACTACGGATTTCTTTACGCAGGTCATGTTTGACATTGCTCAGAACCCGGAGCTTGTTGAGCCCTTGCGCGAGGAGATCATTTCCGTTCTGGGCAAGCAGGGATGGTCAAAAAACTCGCTTTACAATCTCAAGCTCATGGACAGTGTTTTGAAGGAGAGTCAGCGGCTGAAGCCCATATCCATTGGTACGTGTCCCCCTGTCCTAGTCTAGAGCACCAAACGATTGCTGACAAAGTGTAATAGCAAGCATGCGTCGCTTCACAACTCATGACGTCAAATTATCCGATGGCGTCGTCCTCCCTAAGAATAAGCTTACGCTCGTATCAGCCCACCAGCACTGGGACCCTGAGCACTACAAGGATCCCTTGAAGTTTGATGGATACCGCTTTTACAACATGCGCCGCGAGCCGGGCAAAGAGAGCAAGGCACAGCTCGTGAGCGCCACTCCGGATCACATGGGCTTTGGGTACGGGCTCCATGCTTGTCCTGGAAGATTCTTTGCGTCTGAGGAGATCAAGATTGCCTTGTCTCACATTCTGCTCAAGTATGACTTCAAGCCTGTTGAGGGCTCGAGCATGGAGCCGAGGAAGTATGGCCTTAACATGAACGCCAACCCAACTGCAAAGCTATCTGTTCGTCGAAGAGAGGAGGAGATTACAATTTGATTACTGGATCTGGAATGACTGGGGTTCAGATTGTCGTCAGCTGTGGAATGAATGCTTTGGGTCCATAGTCAAGATATAATGGCTGCAACGGCTGGTCTTGCCCCATGAATCCTACCTAGCGAGTAATATGAAGCCAAAGTTTTGGCTAATTAGGCTACCTTTCCCCTTCCAGGTCTATGTGACCTTGGGACGGGCCGGCAGCATAGCGCTTCGAGAGTCTGTTGATCTATTGCCAGCCAAACGGCACGGACCATTTGGTTTCCCCGTATCAAGACTAAGGCCTCATTGGCTTGGGTGTGATTGACCGCTGGTGAACTTTAAGTGGCGAGTGCATATGGGCAGAATAGCCACGATAATCTCTTAGCCAAAGTAACCAATTGTGTTCGTTGAACCTATCTTGCTATACTTTAATACTAAGATATCCCATCACCTCATAATCACATAGCTACCTATACAGTGGGGTATTAGTATGAATACTGGGCGTGTATTTCTTTCTGCCGCTAGCCCATTCTGGCACCTGGAACGTGCATATCATCGTTACATATGTATAGTCGAGAATGAGAATCACGCGCGAATGTTACATCCCGTGCCACCTACCTTCCATTTAATCCAAACCATATATCTCCAGATGGAAGGTGTTATCCATATCCGAGAGCATGGCTATAGGCCAAAGAAAAATGCCAATCATGCACTGCACTCCTCTCAAGTACATCGGCCATCATGTCCTTTTTGACATGGTAAATCTGCCAGTCGTAACCTGCATACATCGCAAGATATTCGCACGATCCTAGTTCGACAGCGTTGATTCGTCTATGAACGAATTCATTTCGTTGCTTGGTTGACCGTACTTGGCAAACGATGGGCTAGTAAACTTAAGCTTGGACGGTCGATTGGTAACCTCACCCTTCTTCTTGAAACTTGGCTGCAGAAATCCGTTGATGCTTTCTTGATCGGACTTGGTAATAGCCCGGCTTTCGGCACTTGTCTCTGCCACCACCACCTAATACGTGGCACATTCAGTTCTGCTTGTGACCTGTTTGTACCTATGGAGGGGCAGTCAATGAAGCTGAATGTATGGCTTCCATGTCATGCCAAAGTCCGAATCATGCTTCCGAAGCACATAGAGAGAGAGGGTGATGGCGTGTGGGAAGCGATATTGCCGGTATGCTATACGTAGCTCCATGCGCTCGGCGGTTGATTTCCCTCGTCAACGTCTCCTTGTCAGGTTTCCCTTGATGCTCATCCAGTTCTCCAAGTCTTTGCTGAGATCACAATCTCTTCACACAGATAATCAGACTTAGCTCTTTCTCTCGAGCGCCTTCTTCAACCAGTCAACATTATACAAACAAGATGAGCCTCCTCAATATGATCACCAGCTATGCTGGTAGCCAGCTCTTGTCCTTCTACGTCACCATCTTTATTTTCACTTTAGTCCCGTGGGCAATCCGCCTTTTCTGGCCAAGATTGCGCAAAGGTTCGGTGGTGCCACTTGCGAACCCTCCCGAATCACTGTTCGGCACCGGTAAAACCAGGGTCTGACCATCTGTTGACGAGACAACCAAACAGAAACTGACTTTTTCCAAAGAGGAGTTTTGTGAAGCTTAGCAGGGAGATTCTTGCCAAAGCTAGAAACCTGTTCCCCGATGAGCCTTTCAGGTTGATTACAGACTGGGGTGAGGTTCTCATCCTCCCTCCGGAGTTTGCAGATGAGATTCGAAATGATCCGAGGTTGAGCTTCTCAAAGGCAGCGATGCAGGTGAGTGCCACTAACAAGACCTTGAGTTTGATGTGCGCTGAACAGGAAATCCTACCCCACAGGATAACCATGCTGGAATACCTGGATTCGAGACTGTTGCCCTTGTAGGCCGCGAGGATCAGCTTATTCAGAAGGTTGCCCGAAAGCAGTTGACCAAGCATCTTTGTAAGTGCCTCAACTGCTATCGAGTGGACAACACCCACTAACAACTGGGAGCCGCTGTAATAGAGCCACTATCTAGAGAGTCGACCCTCGCAGTGTCGCTCAACTTTGGAGAGTCAACAGGTAAGCCCCTTTCCGGCGGACATTGAGCAAGCATCATCAATAACCCGCCAAAAACACAGAATGGCGATCGATACGCCTCAAGCCAGCAATTCTAGACATCATCGCCCGCATCTCGTCAAGAATCTATCTCGGCGACCAGCTATGCCGCAACGAAGCTTGGTTAAAGATCACCAAGACCTACACGACTAACTTCTACACTGCATCTACTAACCTACGAATGTTTCCTCGACCGATCCGCCCTCTCACCCACTGGTTTCTCCCAGAATGCAGAAAGCTTCGTCAGGAACGCAAGGATGCAGTGGGCATCATTACGCCCCTGATTGAGCGCCGTCGTGAGCTTCGAAGAGCCGCGGTCGCAGCTGGTCAGCCTCTGCCTGTGTTTCACGACGCCATTGACTGGTCGGAACAGGAGGCAGAAGCTGCAGGCTCTGGCTCAGCATTTGACCCGGTAATCTTCCAGCTTACCCTCTCCCTTCTTGCGATCCATACCACGTATGACCTCCTCCAGCAAACAATGATTGACCTAGGTCGTCATCCTGAGTACATCGACCCCTTAAGACAGGAAGTTGTTCAGCTACTTCGCGAGGAAGGCTGGAAGAAAACAACACTATTCAAGATGAAGCTTCTGGACAGTGCCATCAAAGAGTCTCAGCGTATGAAGCCTGGCAGCATAGGTATGAACTTCCCTCCACCAATGTGTCTAGTGCTGCTGACACTCGCAATACAGTTACTATGCGTCGCTATGTAACCGAAGACATCACTCTCTCCAGCGGCCTGAGTTAGTCAATCCCACATCCCACCAGCCTTGATCGATATTATTGACTAATCCTTTCTTTAAATAGCCCTCCACAAGGGGACCCGCCTCAACGTTGACAACCGACGCCTCGACGATCCCAGAATCTACGAAAACCCAGAGGTCTACAACCCCTATCGATTCTACGACATGCGCTCAGAAGCCGGCAAAGACCACGGGGCGCAGCTCGTATCAACTGGCTCAAACCATATGGGCTTCGGCCACGGCCAGCATTCGTGCCCAGGTCGCTTCTTCGCTGCAAACGAGATCAAAGTAGCGCTGTGCCACATCTTGGTCAAGTATGATTGGAAGCTGTGCCCCAACACAGAGACCAAGCCTGATACAAGGGGGATGATCGCCAAGTCAAGCCCAGTCACGGATATCCTGATCAAGCGCCGGGAGTCGGTTGAGTTGGATCTGGAAGCAATGTGAATCGAGAAACCAACATAACTTGTTGCGTATTCCTTTAGCTACTAAATTGATGTCACGTCACCGAGATCCGCGAATCCCTATGCAGTTTAGTAATCATGTCATTGAATATTCTGTTCTTGTTGCGACCTCGCACAAACCATGCACTTTCGCCTTGTAATTCCCATTGCATCCATTTACGGTGTAGGAGAAGGGCGCATCTTGCAACAATACGAAGTAATCCCCCTACAGCCCTCTCCTTTGCACAGTTCCCTGGCTTCGTGTCCCCGTACAATTGGCCTCCCGGATCCACAATCTCGTTCTTCTCTCCGGTTACCAAACTCTGCTCAAATTCCCACGGGACGGTTCCCTATTCGGGCAATTCCACACGCGGAACCGAGCCCGAAGCGCTATCTCAGTCTCCATGAATACGGGATGGCACACACACGGACACACACTCCAGGTTGCATCCAGATTTGTAACCTTGTGAGGCGGGAAGTCCTGCAACTCTATCACACCCGCTGTCGTTTCCGAATGTAACTGCAGGTCGATGTGGCAGACGTAGAGTTGCAGCAGATTGCGAAGCTTGTAATGCTCGGCTATAGAGTTTAGATCCTAACCTGCGGAGGAAGCGGGCATTAAGTTCGGCACCCGAGACGACCCTAGCGCGCCGGCAAAGCAACTACCGAAGACCTTAGAAAACGCAGGTAATTAATCATCAGTCCGTTCGCGGCATCTTGGCCAGTGTTTCAATAGTGCATTTATTTGCACTAAAAGGACTTGCAGGACTTGAGTCTACGAACCTTATTGACGGAGGCAGTCTTCAGAAGCCTTTGTCCAACAGAACTATAGCTACTTGGCGCTTTAGCCACAGCTACAAGGGATACTTTGACCTTAATCGAAAGCGCCGATCTTCATCTAATTACAGGGAGAATAGCAGAGTTTATACAAGTTAGCTACTTTTATAGCTACTAATTTTATAGAGGTACTATCGAGGCGCCCTTCTATAGCTGCTTTGTTGGCTTGTACCTCCAAGTATCTGACAGGGGTAGCTAATTATGGCATTAGTCACCTCGGGCAAGGACTTTTGAAGGCTGCCTCCGTAGAAGCTGCGCAGCTTCGAAAATTTCGTAGATTATGCTTCGTTGCAATGAGAACAGAGAATCTAAGATAGACTACCTGGGTACATACGCACGGTTAAGTGTCCAGCTTCAGGCGTTCCACCAAAGCCCTCAGTGCAGGGTTATCCCTGCTCATGCTCACTTCCAGGCTTCCAGTTTCGGCTAGAACTCTTGTGTGCAGCATGCCAAGGAGCGTACGTGTCCAGTTTAAGCTACCGTTCGTTTTCATCACTTCCAAAACCAACATCTTTTGCTGTGTCGTAAGCTTTCCCTGGACTTGTCTCATCGATAAGATGTTGGTGAGAAGACCACTAGAGTCGCTCTGCAAAGCATGCATCAGAGTCAACGAGTATTTCCCCTCGTCAAGGTCCTCGCAGAACCCTTTCTGGTCAGTGTACTGTGAATGTTTAGCAAAGGGCCTGGAACGTAGTGGAGAACAAGTAAAAGTGCCGAGGAGTGGACCTCCTTTTCCGTTACCCAAAGCTTAGACAGGGGCTGTGAGGAACGTACTTTATCGTCAATGAGATTCATGTAATCATCTCTGATCTGGAAATATTGCCCGAGCAGTGAAACAAGACTGCTGAGAGACTCAAGCGTGCTGTCACTGACGGACGCTTCAGAGTTCAGCGCCAGTAGCTCAAGTGATAACCTGAACAGGGCACCAGTTTCTGCGGCAACTTGAATTAGTCGGTGATCCACCACAATAAACAGGGCCATCTCACTGTCATTTACCATCAACAGATACTCTTGGATAGACGGAACAGTCGTGTTAGCGGTCCACGACAGATCCACTGCCTGGCCCTGGAAGATTGTGGTTATAGTACCAGTTATCTCTGCCAAAGCCTCGTGACTGACGATATCTCGTATTTTCTCGATCGCTTTGACGATGATGTACGTCGCTGTGTTAATCGCTTGGGCCGGACCAAAGACAGTGTGTGCAGATGGCTTGCCACGCCGAAGTGGGGAGTTATCTTGAAAGTCATCGATTCTAAAACATTAGTAGGATTTCTGGCAAAGGCGAATTGGGGTACGCACATGAGAGAGGAGTTGTGAAGCATGCCAATGACCTCTTTGATCACCGAGGTCTTGTCTTCCGGGACATCGAGCCAGACATTCAACGAGTCAATGAAAGCCCCACGAATACCTTTGGAGGGAAGGGTCAGGATGTAATTGTAGGGGGAATCAGCAACCTGTATATCTCAACAAATGATAAAACAGCGGATGGATGAAGGCGATGGTGGGCTTACCCTGAGGCGCTGTGACTTCCATCTGTTGTTGAGCTCTGAGTTCATAGCTGTGGAAAAGCATAGCTGGGAGACTATATCTGGGGAGGCTGCGTTGCAAGAGACAGGAAGCGAGACACGTCGCTCCTCATAGCGAGATAAGGAACCGCCTTCTGAGGAAGAAGACTCTGGAGGAGTGTCTTTGTAATGAAACGAATCCGTAACTTGAACTGTAATCTCCAACTTTTGGTTTGCGTTGAAAGCATCAAACATTGAAAGTAGGCTAGAGATCTGTTGTTCAGCCATGATGGTATTTGAGATGCGCACCTTTGTATCGTAAGATGAAGGGGATTTAACGGTGAGGAAGAACATAAGAGGGGAATGCTTCATGCGTATATGTCGCGTTCATTCAAGCCAAGCCAAGGCAGAGATATCCAGATGGACAAGCTTGTGCAAGTTCCTTTCTCCTCCAGGGCTATCCGATTCCGCGTCCTCATGTCTCAGAACTGTATATTGAGGTTTCCTCTTCAAGATTCACATGCATATGTTCGGTGTATCAGCTGCGTCATGTCAAGGTTTGTCGACGGCCCCGGAGTTGTCCATCACCAACTCCGGGTACACAGACCTGCAGAAGTGCAGAAGAACACTAACTTGATGAGAACGAGCTTACCGTATTGTCTCTTTCCTCGCTACTTCTCCAGGATACCTAGGAATTTCGCCATGCACATGCATAGATACTCTCCCCGCCAACAGGGGTATGACTTAAGGTTACACTTCGCAGAGTTGTCGTCACCCCAGGGGTATGGTCATTGACATGCATCTTGCGGCTGTAACATACCAGATTCGACGTGCCCAGGCGCCCGTAATCGAGTTCCAATTTGCAAACCAACTTTGCGATCACAATGAGGGGCAGATGGAGCCTGACGGGTTCCGCCGTGTTCCTATGGGGAGCAGAGGCATGCCCATGTTTTTCTGCTGGCTCTCGTGTCCCAGATTAAACTAAAGTCGTCTGAGAGACATTGATGATATCTCGCAAAACCGACATAACAACTGCTTTCTTCTCTCATCAACGTATACTGGAGCTTTATCACATCACTGCAGTAAATCTGAGATAGTTACGCAAGATGTCGTATGTATCGAAAACACCTTCAGTTAATGAATATTCTAACCTATAGAAGTGGTAAAATCGAGAACGGTACCCCCAAGGACCTCAAGACAGAAGATGAGTTGATCTCAGCAGCAAAGTCGCTACTGGACCGCGCCTTTAAGAGCCATCACAGCTATTACGGCCTATGCTCCACCAGCTGTCAGGTATATGACACTGCTTGGGTTGCCATGTTATCCAAGACTACAGACAATGTGAAGCAGTGGCTGTTTCCCGAATGCTTCCACTACCTCCTGAAGACTCAGGCCGCTGACGGCAGCTGGGGCAGACTTCCAACGACTCAGACTGCTGGCGTTCTAGACACCGCCTCGGCGTTGCTTGCATTCCTGTCTCACGCTCGAGAGCCCCTTCAGATACTGGACGTATCGCCAGACGAGTTAGGTCTCAGGATTCAGCACGGAGTTGCTTCTCTGAAGCGACAGCTGGCTATCTGGAACGACGTTGAGGAGACCAATCACATTGGTGTCGAGCTGATTGTCCCAGCTTTACTTTCCATGATTGAGAAAGAACTAGGCGTGTCATCCTTTGAGTTTCCTTGCAGAGATATCTTGGACAGGATGCATGAAGAGAAGCGCAGCCACTTTGACTTGGAGAAAGTGTACTGCAAGCCGTCTTCAGTACTCCACTCTCTTGAAGCATTCCTTGGAAAGATTGACTTTGATCGTCTTTCCCACCATCTTTACCGTGGTTCTATGATGGCTTCACCTTCTTCCACAGCAGCCTTCCTTATTGGTGCAACCAAGTGGGACGACGAGGCCGAAGATTATCTGAGACATGTTATGAGGAATGGTGCTGGTCATGGAGATGGTGGTATCTCGGGGACCTTTCCAACAACACATTTTGAGTGCAGCTGGGTGAGTGATGTGGTTCAAGTTACCATTTACTACTAACTATCCGCTAACCTTGGATGTAGGTCCTAGCAACACTCCTGAAGGGTGGCTTCACCGTCAAACAAATCGATGGTGATGGCTTGCGCGGCTTGTCAACCATACTTGCTGATGCATTGACGGACGAGAAGGGAGTAATTGGTTTTGGTAAGAAAGTCTTCAATCTTACTTGCGTACAATAGATATTCATCATGATATAGCACCCCATACAGCTGATGTTGATGACACGGCAAAAGCTCTTCTGGCGTTGAGCCTCGTTAATCAACCTGTCAGCCCAGATACCATGATCAAGGTCTTTGAAGGCAAAGATCACTTCACCACCTTTGGATCAGAACGTGATCCCAGCTTGACTTCCAACCTCCATGTTCTGTTGAGTCTCTTGAAGCAGCCCAATCTATCCCAATATTATCCCCAAATCTTGAAAACCACCTTGTTAATCTGTCAATGGTGGTGGGACAGCGACCATCACGTCAAGGACAAATGGGTAAGTTCTGCCTCGCACCTAGTAAAAGCACTCACTAAAACTTCTAGAATTTGAGTCATCTGTACCCTACTATGCTTCTGGTGGAAGCTTTCACGGATGTAATTCATCTGATTGATGGCAGCGAGCTTTCTCGTCTCTTTGATGAGAACCTCAAGTGCAAGATTGGCCTATCTGTCTTCCAGGCTGTCCTACGTATCATCCTTCACCAAGATGATGACGGATCTTGGAGAGGATATCGTGAGCAAACATGCTATGCCATTCTCGCTCTTGCACAAGCACGCAATGTCTGTTTCTTCACTCACATGGTGGACAAGCTACAAAGTTGCATCGAACATGGCGTTTCGTGGCTCAATTCCCGCCGCCTTCATTCTCAAGACCTCACTTGGACGTCAAAGACGGCATATGAGGTTGGATTTGTTGCTGAAGCGTACAAGCTAGCAGCCTTGCAGTCAGCAGGCCTAGAGGTGCCCGCTGCTACTGTTGGCCATAGCCTCACCTCGGCAGTACCATCATCTGACTTGGAGCAATACATGCGGCTTGTGCGCAAGACTGCATTGTTCTCGTCGCTCGATGACTGGGAACTCAGAGCGTCGATCATTGAGTCTTCGTTCTTTGTACCCCTCCTACAAGCCCAGCGCATTGAGATTTATCCGAGGGACGACATCAAGATTGAGGAAGACAGGTACTTGAGCATAATTCCATTTACCTGGGTAGGATGCAACAACAGAAGCCGGGCCTTTTCATCTAACAGGTGGCTCTACGACATGATGTACCTGTCCCTCCTGGGCTATCAAACCGATGAGTATATGGAAGCAGTCGCTGGGCCGGTATTCGGTGATATCCCTCTGCTTCACCATACCATCGACAAGATTATAGACAACACCAAGGTGAACTCGTCCGGGATTAATGGTACTATGCGCAATGGGAATGGCCATCAGCACGAGTCACCCAACATTGAAAAGGTTGAGGATACTCTCACTCGCTTCACCAATAGCGTCCTCAACCACAAAGATGTTCTGAGGTCGAGCTCTTGCGATCAAGACACTCTTAGGCAAGAGTTCAGAACGTTCATGCACGCCCATGCCACACAGCTGGAGGACAACAGCCACTTCTCCAAGCAGGACTCTGGCGACGTTTTCTCTTCCCCAGAGCAATCGTACTTCCAATGGGTGAACAGTACAGGAGGTAGCCACGTCGCTTGCGCATACTCATTCGCTTTCTCCAACTGTCTAATTTCAGCGAATCTGCTTCAGGGCAAGGACGCGTTCCCTTCTGTTACTCAGAAGTATCTCATTTCCTCTGTCATGCGTCACGCTACAAATATGTGTCGTATGTACAACGACTTTGGGTCCATAGTTCGCGATAACGCCGAGCGTAACGTGAACTCGATCCACTTCCCCGAGTTCACGCTGTGCAATGGAATGTCACAGAGTCTCGACGAAAGGAAGAAGAGACTTTCACAGATCGCTACATATGAGCAAGCTTGCCTTAATCGTGCTTTAGAAGCACTGGAGAGGCAGCCTCAAGATGATGCAGGAGACTGTCGTGGTTTAAAGGAAGTGAGGAAACTCAAGATTGTGAAGCTGTTCTGTGATGTCACGGACTTGTATGATCAGCTTTATGTCATCAAGGACCTTTCAAGTAACATGAAGTGAGGGAAGAGTATCGGGCGGGTAGTTCTGTGTAATTTGCTTGAGCTTACTTTAGGTTGCGTAGTTTTAGTTAGTGCCATTGCCGCCCCAATCAAGGTCCCGTCGCCGTCTGCGTCCGTGGTATAGGGTCGCGTATTCGAGCCGTGTCCCCTTATGCATTAGGACACTCGGAAAGCCCGAGGACAAGCCGGAGAGTCTTATCCTGCATATTCTGATAAGCCACTATATGCACACCCAGCTTTTGCGTTCAACCCAGGCGCTATCATCCCAGGGTGGTAAGTTGTCCCTGCCCCCACTGCGGCTGAATGCGACTGCTGATGCACGGAACTTCTTGTCACTCGTGACGCAGAATGGTGACGTGTCAAGATAGTGAGTGCCAGGGATCTAGAAATACATTGTTGAGTGATGTCAGGTCTCCGATGAGGGAACAATACTATCACTTTACAAACCATTCAGCCATTGAATCTTCACCTAGGCTATCCTGAGATCTGATTGCACTATGATGAATGCTTTCATCACGTTAAATGAGCATCTGGAGCTCGCTGGCTCACGCGCTTTGCGTATCGTCGTAGTGTCCGCCGTGCTTTAGGGCGCTACAGGACTGCTAGCACTCGCGTGGCGGACCTGCAAATAGTTATTCGATGAAGGAGCCTTGCCTTATCCTGTCGTAGGCGATACTCAAGCTTAATCTTTTGAAGAGAACCTCATCCTAGGAATGTAAAAGGTAAGTCATATGACTTTCGGCTTCACTCGTCTCTAAATCGCGCACCCCGTCCACCACTGCTGATCCTACCGATGTCTGTCTTCCATGAATGCCACAACATGCCAAATGATTGCATTTCCATCATCGCAGAGCATGAAGACAAGTTCCAGGGTAAGTACACCCACATCACTACCATCAGACCTGAGATTCCCGCCACAATTCGTCAGGACGTAACCCGAAATATGCCCAATATCATACTGGACTTCCAGGATGAGCTGGCATATGTCTCCAAGCAGTGGCTCAGAACAAGCAATTGGACATCTGTACCTTTGTACGAGCTGATACTAAAGACGGTCGCGCTTTTGAGTGGCAGAGCATTCGTTGGTCTGCCCTTGTGTCGTGATCAAACCTGACTACAAGCTTCCATAGGCTATACTGATGACTCTATCTCAATTCGTGATCAGCTGCATACCTGGAGTCCTATACTCAGACCGCTCGTTGGTCCGTTTCTCCCGAGTGTTCGTTCTGTGCGAAGACATCTGCGCTTCGCAGCGACGATAATGGCTCCTTTGATCTCGCAAGCTTTACAAGAATATGGAAAACAACGTCAAACAGATTCTCTTCCAACGGACCAGACCGAAGGCTGAGGCACTTTTATTTCATGGCTTCTGCGGCATTTACCCGAGGAGCTTAGAACCCCAGAACAAGTCGGGCTGGATCAAATGCTGGTCTCATTCGCTGCGATTCACACTACGTGTAAGTGATATGAACCACAATTTTCTTTCTTTGTTTCTGATCTTGTCCCCTGGACAGCTATGGCCCTCACCAAGGTTATATGGGAGCTCGCGAAAAGGCCAGAATACATTGAGCCGTTGAGGGCTGAGATGCATGACGTCTTCGGACATGAGGTCGGTACAGGAGCCATATGCATCAACAAGGATGCTCTGTCTAGGAGAAACTAGTTAGCTTCATCAGATAAGTCCAGCGCTGGTGTGCCTCTACTTTCGGTAAGTCTAAAGCCCGCATCCAAGTCAATGCACGAGGAACTAACTGAATGCTTGAGTCACTCCAAGTGGACGTGTAATGAAGTCAATGTTCTATCAAATGGTATTAAGCTACCAAGAGGGACTTCTATAGCATTCCCCGCTCACGCAATCCAGTACTATCTTACCCTTCCTCTTGCCATAAGCTACTGTACTGACTATCTAACAGCATGTCAGAAGAGACGCCAACATTCTCGCCAAAGCTAAGCTCTGACTTCACGAACGCGTCCCCTCGAATCTCCGATCTATAAAAGGACAGGAGTCGCACCACCAGGCAGCCACTACAGGTCCTGACTATCTGATATTCAATCATGAAAAGCATGCATGCCCTGGAAGATTCTTTGCCATATTTGAGATCAAGATGATATTCATAGAGCTGTTGGTAAAGTATGATTTCAGACTTGAGGATGGAAAGCCAGGGCCTGAGTTGATTCGTGTCGGGACGGAGACTCGACTGGATACTAAGGCTTGTCTCGAGATAAGAAGCAGGTAAAGATGGAGACACTATTAAATGGGCTTTTATTCTGAGTAGGAATACTGGCCGAGGCTATGTAGTGGCCACGAATAATTCAGCGGAGCAAAGCCGCAAATATCTGTCCGTAGACTAGAGAGCCACCAAAGTTGGTGGAAAGGGGCACTTAAGTGACTTATATACTATTGTGATCTCATAGCATCCATGACAACGAGACAAGCTGATGTTGAACAAGTATAAGCGCTCAGCCATAATCTACAGCCCAGGTTTCACAACCCAGCGTTGCCAGCTAGCGCTATTACACAAGTCCTCCATTGCTTCAACATCCAGAGTTATCAGCACCTCAAATTTAGTGGTATCTGTTTCTGGTAACACTAGTCCGGCGCCAGTACCAAAGCCAATTTGTGCTCTGCGCACAGTATCTGGGGCGACGCCCCTCGCAAGATCTTGATTGTAAAGTCCTGGCAGGTCCCAGTGAGTCCGAGTTCCAAAGTGTCGCCAAGTATTCAAGTAAAAGTCCAGTGGGCCGCCCAGATCAAAGTCAAGCCCTATGAATCGCGGGTCTGGAACCTTGTGGAAAAGAGCAGTACGCGCAGCCACGAAGTCGTCGTCGACGCTGAGAATAGCCTCATCTATGGAATGTGCTATAGCTGCCAGAGCGGGGTAGCCAGTTTCCTCATCCTCATTGCATGCTAGTAATATAGTTGACTTGTCGATTGAGGTAATGGGAAGAGCAATGGCGTTACCAGAGCTGGTGCTAATGGAATCGGTGGATATACGTCGGCGCCAATCAACAGAAATCATAAGCCGTGCATCTTCAGCAAGAGACGTCTCGGATGATAGGCTAGCTATACGGGCATTGGTGGCATGTGCCCATGCAATGGCAGCGAGACATGTAAATGTTGAAGGCTGGTGTTTCGAGGCGTTGAGTCGTGTGCATGTCAGTTTGTCTTTGAGATCACGAATAGTCTGTTCTTGAATCACAAAAATACGACCGATGTTCCCCGGCGACTCGCCCGCCACCTGAGCTCGAAACTGCGTTGGGCCGAGGGGGGATGAAAGAAGTCGATATTCAGGAAAACAGGAAAGTAGCTCGTTCAAGTCCGGAACTGGCGGCACGTGGGCAGCTGCAAGCGACTCGCCACTCAAACGGGCCGGAATTGTAATATCTAACGTCTTTTTTGGATCCTTGGTAAGTTCAGCAAAGCACCTGATGATTATATTCATACGGCCAGCATCTAAAAGAGAAACCATAGATGCCAAGAAGCAATCCCCCATCTATAAGACGGACATGTACTTCAAAAACCGGAATTCACTCTCCCACTTCTTCAAGTCGATAGGGAAGGTCAAAAGAGTCATCGACAAAGGCTTTTGCTGGAAAACCTTGACTCTTGAGCTGACTGTAAGTCCAGCTGAATGAGGCCCTCTGATCGAAGAACTTGAAAGGAATATCCTTTTGTGTCATTCGTACTAATGGCTAGATGGCCAGGTTGGTCTGCTAGGAGGAATATTCTGCCCTTCTTTACCTGGAAACTTTTTGATAATCTAGATAAAGCAGTTGCTAGATGTTGCTTGAGGTCATCGAGGTCTGTAGTCTGTTGGTAAGGAAGGCAATACCAGAGCCGTATATATGCCCTTGGTGCCATTTGGTCTCAGATATCCAGTGTTCGGTGTTCCATTGTTACCTCATATACGTAAGCCCCGAGATAAAAGTAGAATAGTGGCGACAGGGAGTTTGGCTGTTCGTGCTGTTGGAATTTTCAAGGTCGAAGTTGCATTCGCTCTGTCAGATTGACCGCTCTGTAGATGCATTGGGAATTGGCTTTATGGCGGTTATGTAATCATCGATTTCTGGTAATAAGCAACCAGAGGTCATTCCCGACAATAATTGTTAGTGACACAGGGTGGCTCGTAGGGATTGAACTGGTACAAACCACAATTCTCTAGTGCTGATCTTACGCGATGGGACTCAGTAGTGCGCTCGATAGAAATAGATAAGAATTTTAAACTCCTAAAACGACGCCTCTTGTTACTTGAATTGTAAGTCTTCCCATTTTCCATCTGCCGTACCTAAGAGTTCCCCATCCATGATTCCATGCACATAAGCCTCCCCAACGATCGAGTAACACTCTGGTCTATCTACACTCCCTCTCTTGACCACGAAAGGTACACGCCCGCCAGAAAGAAGAACCACTTCGTCACCTGGTTGGGTAGATGGATGTGCGAGACCCAAGTACCCCCCGTTTGTAAGAAACATTCTTCTATGCCAAGAAACATGGTGCATGGTACTTTCATAGAGACCACCATCTTGGTCCAAGCCCACCTTGCCGTGGTGATGATCCTGCAATAAGCGAACGACTGAATTGATGCCAGGTGTCAAACTTGGGCTCTCCACGGCTGCGCTCTGAGTATCGGCCGAACTCGAAAAATGCTGCTGGAGTTCCTCCCGGGCCTGCAAAGCAAACGCAGCAAACTTGTAAACCCAATCTTCACTGACTGGGTAATGGCTTGTTCCGAGGCCGATGTTCCCGATTAGCGTGTGCCAAAAGGCGTCAATCATAGAACCGGACTTTCCATTGACGATCGGGTACACCGCACTGAAATCAACCATACTCGCCCACTTCTCTAAGGTGTCGTAGATCGACTGCTCTGCTACAGGACATATCCTGGATATCTCATCAATTTTGTATGCTGACAATGTCAGGGTATCTGGATCCGATGGCGAATGCTGAACGCTGACATCTCGTCCTGCTGCAGCGGCATACAAGGTCAGGGATCCAGGTCGTGGTGGCATGCAGAGAATAGAGGCAACTTGATGCACGCTGTAGTCTGGAACCCAACTTGGAAGCTGATGAATCTGCCGAAACTTCACATCTTCGACGCCCGAAAGAATGTCAAGGGAGCCTTGGCGGATGAGGTGAAGAGTGACATCTCGAAAGACTTCGACAACAGACTTTCGATAATCTGGCCTAAGTGCCGGTGGTAGCGCTTCTTTTCTCCCGCTCTCTGCTAGATTTATCAGTGCGAATATCTTGTCCACTGGTTTGGTAGCTTTGAAACGCCGAGTCGATGCAAGCAAAAGATCTAAGCTCTGATGCTCTCCTTCCTGATGTCGCACACGGCAGTTCATCATACCCGTAATAAAGCCTGCTGCACCAGAGACCTTGTAAATCTGGTGGAAGAGCTTGATCCAAGAACTCTCAACGAGGAACGTTGCAGCCCTTCCAACAACGTGAAATGGTAGCATCAACAGTCCGCAGAATATGGCTGGTTTCCGTGATACTGCAACTTCCTGGATGATCCAAGCTCGATGAAACGCGGATCGCGATATGAAGTTCATGAGAGACGCCCATATTGGTGCATCATGCTCTGGTAGGCCGACACTCCTCATAAAGATAGGGTTGAGCAGAGCGCTGGTCCCAGGGTGAGAACCTCCAGATTCAAGGAGATGAGTCTCCAGACGATCTAGAGATGACAGCAGATCTAAGACCGCCTCTGTATCCTCGTCCGGCTCGCCGATCCAAAAGAGATCCATAGAAGCACGCTGATAGATCTCACACATTTGCCCTATTTGCTGAACGCACTCATCCTTGTCCTCTTGGTTAATGCATATCTGATCAATCCAGATGATGCGCTCGCCGGCTGTTTCACGATAATTCTGGAGGAAGTTCCAGAGATTTAGGCTAACGTTGAGGTATTTGTCGTTGATCAACACAGGCCGGAAAGTCTTGGGCAGAGTCTCCTCGTGCCATGTATAGGATAAGGCAATATATCGGGGAGTTTCTTGCGCAGCAA
Organism: Fusarium veterinarium; assembly: GCA_019191175.1. Lineage (NCBI taxonomy): Eukaryota > Fungi > Ascomycota > Sordariomycetes > Hypocreales > Nectriaceae > Fusarium > Fusarium veterinarium. The sequence goes on along the minus strand of JAHARR010000053.1, from coordinate 60,997 downwards.
GATCAGCATCAAACATCCTGCAGCGCAGGATATCTTGCCCCCCATTTGATAGGATCTGAAGTAGGCGGAAGCTGGTGGAGCTGGTGAGACTCTGATATGTTAATGTTGGTGCGCCTTGAGGTATGTTAAGAGCTTGAGAGTCTACGCTTGGGAAGATCTCTGATGCGCTTATAGGTTCCCTCCTAGATGCAGACTGAGATGACATAGTGATATATCTGCTTGAAGACTCTTCTGATTAGTTCTTCCACATATGATATGTTTATGAAGTTCCAGGTGGGTTCAATGGGTCAACGAGAGCTCTTTCCTTACCGCTGTATAAAGTTAGACATGTTTTTAGAAATATAGATTTTCAAGGACATAAAAAATAACGCAGAACACTTCCTCTGACAAGGCATAACTTTTCTGCGCATATCTGTAATATGAAGGAGTGAGATGATGCTTTACCCCGCTTTGCGGTGTTGAACTATTTGCTACTCAGCCTTGTGGCTGCAGGCTTATCGGTATCTTTATGAGCTCTCTCTGGCTATTGTATATAAAATAATAAAGTACGTATCTTAGATATTAGTTCTCTTTCATATACTAGCTCTAACTATTATTTTTAACCATTAGTCTTGCATAGAAGTATTAGTAATCTCGGGCCGATTTTCGTTTTTCTAGAATAGTAACTATTTAAAGGCGCTATTTTGCCATCTAATCACCTTCTCTACTTCAAAGACACCACCAACTTGCAACATTTACAGCAAGTTCAGTTTATATAATGGCTACTGAAGAAGCGACATTCCGGAACTATACCCAAGCACAGGGTGAATCCTACGCCACCGGGCGCCCTGGCTATTCTCCAGAGCTCTTCGAAATCATCCTCAACCTTCACACCTCTACTGGTGGCCGCCGTGATACCGTACTAGAGGTCGGCTGCGGGACTGGTCAATCTACAAGGGACCTAGCTCCATTTTTCAAAAATGCCATCGGCATAGATCCATCGGAGGGCATGATCACCTCTGCGCGCGAGACCATAAAGTCATCGGCTTTGTCTATACGTTTCGACGTATCAGCTGCTGAAGCCCTGGGCATTGGTCTGGAACCGCCCATCGCCAATGACAGCGTTGACCTTCTGATCGCTGCCACAGCGGCTCATTGATTCGATATGACGCAATTCTGGCGTAGCGCTGCACAAGTTGTGAAGGCTGGAGGTACTGTTGCTCTCTGGGCGAGAACTGGCATGTCTGTGGACCCAGCCAAGACACTCAATGGCGCTGCTATCAAAGCTGCGGTAGAGGAAATACTCAACAGCGAACTACACCAGTATTACAAGCAAGACAACACACTGACGCGCGATCTTTACGTAAATTTACCACTACCTTGGACAATTAAAACTCCTGTGACAGGGTTTGACAAAAGCGGTTTCATCCGCAAGGAGTGGAGCCATAACACAGAAACCTCGGAAACTGAGGCTCTCGGCACTGGGAAAACTCTGACACCTGAGGAGTTTGAGAAGCTGATAGGTACAAGCAGTCCGGTGGCAAGGTGGAGGGAAGCGAACCCTGACAAGGCCGGGACAGAAGAGGATGTAGCTCGCAAGGTACGAAGGCGAATCGAGAGTCTTTTGCATGAAGTCGGCGTCGAGCCTGGCGAGGAGTTGTTGAGAGGTCGGACGGAGCTTGTGCTCCTCATGGTAAAGAAGAAAGGAGAAGAAAGAACTTAGTCACCCGAGGTATTCTATGACGCCCAACATTACATATATATAGGTTTCATTACGTGATTTTCATGTTATCAGGGATTAGATACATAGTTATCTACTGATTGACCGTTCAATGTATCGGCTTAGCTAGGCAAAGACACCTGAGCCGTTGCCTTTTTATCATCCGCTGCCCGTCTCCATTTCGCGCCAAACTTCCATTGAATAGCCAAATTCGTCATTGCAACACCCTGCACCGCAACACAGACAGTAAACGCCAATCCGACACCGATAGAGTTGATCATTGGCATAACAAAGCTCGTGCCTCCGGCGGCGAACAGGCATCTGGCGAGGTTTAGGCTGGCGCTGGCGGCGGCGCTACGGTCGTGAAACACATCGACAAGATATGTCATGACTACAGACTGCATGGAAACGGCAGACCAACCCGTGATGAATGTCGACACGATTGGCACAGCGATGTGAACTCGATGCGGATATTGTATGGTCCAGCCAAAGAGCAAGATGGATGCGCATTGAAGCAGGGAAAACAGGGGGACGAGACGGAGACGTGCTGTCTCCAGCGGGAAGTCATTTTCCTGGGCCTTTCGCGTATTGACAGGTTCAACGTCATCCTTTGTGTTACTGCTCGCAATGCGTGCATCATGCCGAGCCTTGAAACGGCGGTAGTCGAGATTGAGTATTTTGCCGGTAATTAGTGTTCCTACCATGGAGCCTACGCCGTTGGCGATAAATGTCAGGCCGATCTGAGTTTCTGTGAGACCATATTTATCTTCGAAAAGACTAGACATAGCCGTGATGCTCATCTGCCAAACAGCATAATAGACTGCGAGGAACATGATGATGGGAGCGGCTTGCTTGCTGATAAGGATTCGGAAGGGTCCAGTAACATCGATGTGCTTCTTCGCCGCAGGCGATGTAGAGACCGCGTCGCAATTCCATTGGACTTTGGTCGTTTTCTGATAAACGCGCAAGGGGTATTTGGCTAGGGCGTGTGTAGGTATCCGGCTCCCATTACCAACGATAGACCTCAGCGTCTCGGGCAAGAGCAGAACTAAGAAAATCAGGAAAACACCGCTGTAGATGGTTAACAGCCAAAAGATGGATCTCCAACCAAGAGATCCAGCCAGCGCACCGCCGATGATAGGTCCCACTGCCACGGGCACCAGCAGCCCTGCCTGAAATATACCCATGAGACCGCCACGATTATCTCGTGTCGTAATATCCCCGATAACGCCTGAGCCTATAGCAATTGTACTAGCACTACCAGTGCTCTGAATGCACCTCAGCACAACCATGGTCGCGTAGTTCTTAGCTTCTGCCAGGCCGATACATGCTCCCAGGAAGACAATGAAGGTGAGTGAGTATGCGAGTCGGCGTCCCTTGACGTCTGATATTGGGCCCCAGAGACTGGGAGCTAGCCCTTGGAAGATAAGGTACGAAGTCACAGTGAGATTGATTAATTCAATCGAGACATCGAGGTCGTGGGCTATGGTTGGGAGGGCGGGGAAATAAATGTTTGACGCGAAACCCGAGACTATAATTATATTAACAAGAGAGGTTCAAATTGAGGATCCTATGGGAACTGACATGTTGCCGCGATGGAGGCAATTGTTACGATCAAGGCAGTTTGGCGTTTGTCGAAGATGCTATAGGGCTCTGGCGCAGGCAAAGGGGCTGCTACAGGCGATTCTGTGCCAGTCATTGTTTACGATGCTTAATAAAATAATTCAGTGATAAAAGTCATCTGCAATTGACACCTCCGAGGAAGTAAAGTCGAAGACATTGGCTTTATAGCGTTGACTACTCCAGCTCATGACGGAGGTACAAGGGCTCCCGGAGTTCGGAGTTGAGGTTTTACAATAGTGGGGACGTGGTGTACTCAGTTCCGAAGTACGACGCCAGTGAAGTAGGACCCATAACTCATACTGCGTGAAAGTAGCGGATTTGAGACCTGACTCCTAAATCGTTTCTATTATTAAGTAATCTGCTTGTCCAATTTATATTGACCAGACTTCCATTTCTACGCTTTTGACCTTGGTCCTTAATCCAGCTCTAAACCCTATAGGTAAGACTCCTGACCGGATATCTTGAACATAATACTGCAACTTGCCTACCCTGAACTTCATAGTTCATACAAATTGCAGCTAGCTAGAATCTGCTTCTTACCTTACATAGTTGGCACTAGTCTGATTTGGGCTCATACTTGGTACTTGTCTTCCACAGAAAGGAGCCAGTGTAAGAAAATAAAAGTACAATAACTGCCAGACGGTTGGTGGGCCAAGTTTCTTTCTATCTAGTTTATGTTGAACTTTATGCACGTGTCTCATAAGAGAGTCCAGATGCAACCCCATATTAATAGAGGCTTGGTGGCGATGTCTACAACCCTACACTTTGATAGGGTAGAGAATTCGTATATACCCCGCACCACAAGGTAGGGCATGAAATAAGCAGCCATGCCCATCTGTGAGATAACACAGTAGGTAGCTATACTCACGTTAGTAGTGTGTATATACAAGGCAAGGCGTGCAGTCTACGTAAGCTCGTATACGCTAATGAAGCTACCAAATTAGCATCTAACGTTTACACCCTGAGCAAGCAGTCATTGTGTAGATAATCCACAAAACGGGCTCATCAATTTCCCGGTTATATCTCTGGAATGGTCATGGTTCAGCTCTCACCTTGATACCTAATGCTTGTGAATAGACAGCCTAATCTAGGTATCTACGTAGTTCTCAACCCCTCACGCACAAATAAAGCGGCTGATCGGCTGGCGGAAGGAATGCCGGGCTGCCGTAGCTAGCTCCCCAGAGAGACTTTCAGCCAGCCATATCCCCACACACAAATGTGTAGGCTGGCTGAGACAAAGTTCAGCTCATCTGTGTGTTTTATTCGTGCAGCGCCGCTCTGACCCTTTTGTGCGCAAGTCTAGACCGCAATAGTAATTGGCGTTTTCAATCTTGCTCCTTATATATAGCCCTATTGTCGCTATGCTCGTATTTCCTTCCGAAAATTATACAATCCGATCCTGAGACATTTCTCTCCTAACTCTTAGGCTGCTTTAAATCCATTGAACTTCCAGAACAATCACACACAATCATTTAGTCTTGACAAGATGTCTTCCGAAACATCAGTCAGTCCCCTTACATTCCGTTGGCCAGAACTAAATTCTTACGCGTTAGCAGACAAAACCTACTATTTACATGATCCGACATGGAGAGAAGCCCGATGAAGTCCATGGAAAAGAACCAGATGGATTATCTGCTCAAGGCCAAACGCGCGCAAATGATCTCCCTACCGTCTTTGGACAGAATTCGTCCTATAATATTGGATACATCATGGCAGAGCATCCTCACCACGGTTAGTGCCTCTGATTATATCCTCCTTTGGCAACGTTCTAATTGAAGTAGGCGGCGGTCGTCAGCGACCCTATGATACTGTGAAGCCGTTGGCAGATGCGCTCGGGTTAAAGGTCCACAAAAAGATTGAAAGGGATGATTACGCCGGAGCCGCAAGCGAAGCTTTGTCCTTTAAGGGTCCAGGAAATGTACTGCTTTGCTGGGAGCATCACTCTCTTGAAGGTATTGCCAGGGCGATTGGTATCCAGGGCTACGCAGCAGCGACTGGGTGGACTGGCGAGGTGAGGTATCCTGGCGATAGGTTTGATCTGATTTGGGTTGTACCACCGCCGTATACAGAGATCACCGTGGTGGGAAGTGAGCAGGTTCCTGGCTTGGATGATGGAGTCCACGTCAACGCCAATGGAGATGTTTCCCCTCCTTCGGCTAACTGAGTTAATTATAGCACTGTTAAAGGTTCCCTCTAAAGCGAGCTATTTCTAATTTGACTTTTATATAAGGCTCCCAGCATAATTTACTGGCTCAAGTAAAGGCAGACACATCACGGTCACTTGCCAACCCAGCCTTGGTATATCTCCTACTTCATCCGCCGCAGTCATAGAATTAGCCAACTTGAATACGGCCAACTCGTTGCGGATCATGATGTGTCTCGGTACGTCGGCATCAGCAGCTCTACAACCCGACCTCTTATGTGATGCCAGTCTTTAAACACCACCGTGGCTTGCTTCGCCATCATTTCCACTTCGATCTCATGATTATGAGGGTCAGCTGCAGCCTTCAAAGTCCACGGTCGAACTAAAATATTGTATTATGCTTGCCGCCAAGGCACTTCCGAAACTCGCCCATGCGTATCTAGCAGCCCATCAAGCAGCGGAATTCTTGCAATGCGTACTACGGATCTGCGAAAAGTCGGTATAAACTCTACCAGTGAGCATTTAATGTGGGTGCGGTCTGACTTTGTGGCAGCCTAATTGAGGCGACACCGCAATCGGTGCCAACGTCTTCCCAGGCGTTGCTGGACGATAGCTATCTCGATTTCATAGCTGATCTCACCAGCTTGGAAGGTTTGGGAGGCGAGACTCCTCTGTGGTCTGGCGTTCATAACGCATAAATTCAATCAGGTTTCAGAGAATAAGCCGAGGTTTGGAATCGTCATCTATGAGCTGTATGCATTCGTAGTCTACCTGGTAGTTGGCCATAGGAGATGGCAGACTGGGGGACACTATCATTGCGCTAGGGGCATGGAAGCCAATCTTGGATCTGCACATCATCTTAACTTTAACTCACCTGACTTCGGGGAATTCCATCCACACTGTCAACTTCTCATATCCTATTGCCGCATCACATGCATGGATAAACATCTAAGGTTAAATGTTGACATGGTTCGTCTAGACAGTCATGCGAATCAATTTCCCCCAAGAGGCGAAGCAAGAGGATTTGAAACATGTGGAAGACTCTTGTGTATCCTTCGAGCTCCTAGGGGTTAATAGTTGTCATCGATGGCGGCTTGTGTATCGCGGCGATCCTCACTAATGACTACGTGGAATAGTAATGGGTTGCATTGGTGCTGTTCTAGATTGGTCCTACAGTCTCATTGGACTGAACCTACCTAACTAGTCGACTTGCGGAGACTCACAAAGTCGCCATGGTATGCTGTACGACGATTTTGCAGATTCCTCGACGAACAGCGATTGGAGCCAAGATGGGGCAACACGTCACGCTGAGGTGGAAGCTTGCTCTTGAAAGAAAGCCACCACAATAGTGTGTGCCATCGCAGCCATTGCAAGTTGATGAGCGACATAAAAGCATGGGACATCGGCTGAGAACTTACGTGATGGCACGGCAGCCGTCTACGTTGCCTTGTTTTGCAGCTGAATCCTCATATGGGAGGTTCCGTCTGCCCATCCCCACCTGTTGTCTGGCCATAGTTCCGCATCGATCAATCGATTCTGATGGAACGCTATATCGCCATCGCTATCGACCTGCACCTGAGTCTATTATCACTATTAAGGAGCGCCTATGTTTCCAGTAGCTCCTCTGTCACGTCATTAAACACCACACTTCTTTTTGTTGGAACTCTTGTGATACAGAATACGCTATACAACTGTAGTTCATATACTGGATGTATATATAAGGTTTACCCCGCCTATAGTCCCAAATAAAGTCGTCAACCTCCATCTCAAAAGTGCAACACGTTCCCGCGTATCGTCCTTTCTGAGAACCTCTTCGTCTATCATTCCTCCGTTAGAGTTTTCGGTTCTTAACACCTGCATATCCCTTGGGAAAGGTCAGGGTGCGTGATAACCACCTACCTACCTCAGTACAATACAATACAATACAATACCATTTATTACGCCCGGCGGCCTATCTCAGTACAGTATAATATTATACTATAGTTCTTGCTGAAGCGGTGATCGCAACAACGCAAGGTCCCATGAAAAGCTCCCGCCGCTGTTAGCACCGTAATCGAAAGCGAAATCAAAATCAGAAGTAATCCGATCATGTTCGGTTGGGCTTTCGCCATCCTGAGGCGCATAAAGATAGAAGAAAAACTAGACTGGCTTTTTCTTAGCATACGTAACAGCTTGGGCTTTGGTAGGTATAGCTCTTGTCCAGCCAATCCACCAGACAGCGTGAGATCTGACCGCATATCCTTTAGCTCCGGGACGCAAGCAAGTAGACCAAGGCTCGACTTCCACACCTGAAAGGGAAATTCGAAATCCAGCCGTGAGCGCCCAGGGTCAAGAACTTCAAAATCCCGCCCCAGATGCCGAAAATCAAGTAGTGGCAGGGATAGCGGAAGGTATTAACATTGCTATCCCAGAAAGACATGAAAATTATGCCTACGAAGATGAAAGCAAGCTGCTGGATCGCGAAGAAACTCACAAGCTTCGCGAACATATGATTAAAGGCGTTGAAGCGCTGGCGAATCGTATAGCTCCAGCCGAAATACATCGGCCTAGTACCGCAACTGTTGCAACTGTTGAAGACTATGATGGCTCTGTGCCGGAATATATTATATCCTCACTGAAGGTTGCACTGCCGAACCACGATATAAGTTTCTTAAACTCAAGCCAGGAAGGTTTGGGAATGGGTGACGAGGTGGTCGGTCACGCGCAGTCGGACAAGCTCAGTGATCACAAGAACCCCCAATCTGACGAACATGGCGGTCATCAAACGGTTGAGACGTCGTCTTTTCCTTCAGTACTACCTATCCCGATGCAAGAAAATCTGAACCATATGCTCAGCAATTACAGAACTTGGAACCAACAAATCTATCCAGAGCTCCCACTTGACCAGAAGTCAATCCGTCTGGTGGAAATACTTCCAGGAACTTCGAACGAGATCGAGCTCAACATTATCAAGGTCTCTTTGGATGAAATCCGGGATGCATATGAAGCACTGTCATATGTGTGGGGCTTGCCAGATCCAGCAAAAACTGTCCGACTTAATGGCCTGGATGTGACAGTCAACCCCAATCTCTTTGATGCCCTGACATCTTTGCGCCAAACGGATGTTAAAAGACGATTATGGATCGATGCCATTTGCATCAATCAAAAAAACTTAAGAGAACGCTCAATAGAGGTTAGAAAAATGGGCAAGATCTATCATCTAGCGAAAGCCGTTGTCGTCTTCCTCGGAACCTCGGGATCGGCTGCACGAGGCTCTCCAGTCAACGATGTTTTCAGCTTTCTTCGCAGACGCGCTCGTGAGACAACAGCATACGTATTAAATCGCCAGGGTGATGAGGATACGGATTGCTTGGAGGAGTTATGCCGAGAGTATGGTCTAGACAAGTGGAGAGTTTGCAGAGGCTTCCTCGAGATGTGTGCCCAACGATGGTGGAGCCGCGTTTGGACAAGGCAAGAGTTTTATCTCGCATCAAACGAGCCCATATGGTACTGGGGCTGTGATTCGATTAGCAATGCTGTACTCAAACAAGAGTTCAAGCTACTAGTCAACTTATCATTGCCTCTCCTAGCCAAGCTTGATGCTCCAGAAGGCTTCCAGTCTGAAGTCGCCAAGATCATGGGTAAACCACACGCTGCCTTCAAGAAGGACGTCGAACACATCTTCGACTTGATTTCTCGTCGACTTAAGACCAACGGCTACGATGTACCACGCCGTTTGTATGGTGAGCTTTCCGCTCATGCTACGGATTCACGAGATCTGGTCTATGGCCTACGTGAGATTTTTGATCCCGTCTTTCGTAGGATATTCGTACCCGACTACTTCATGCGCCCTGAGCTCCTGTTTGCTTGTCTGGCCGTTTTCCTGATACAATATGAGTGCTGGGCAGATGTTCTTTGGTGGTATCCCTACCGATACGCAAGTGTGGAGGATCATCTGCCAACCTGGCTGCCAGATTTCTCGCGGCGGGCTGATTTGAGTTACCTGGAACCTGTTCCCATGAAACTCCAGGTCGACGAAACGCCATACCCGAAGATGATAATCCTAAACCATCGCTTGCATGCAGAAGGCTATGTTTTGGATACCATGTATGGTCACCGTCACTTAGACAAGAGCGATGGCCATAAGATACTACAAGAGCTTTGGCAGTTTGATCACATCTTAAATGCCAACCTTCTGTGCCACCGTTATATCCTTATGGATGAGGATAAAGACGATGCATCGTTGAGTATCTTCCTCCGAATGTGCAAAGACTCCCTTATCGGCCGTGATCGTGCTCTGGTCTCCGCTTCCAAAGGCGCTATACTTCGTTCGACCACGAAGTCAGAAGAGGAAAAGAATCTCCCACTTGATGTTGCTGAATGTCTACCATATTTTGATATTCTCATGTGGCATTGTCTCGGGCATGATGAGTTAGGAATCTCTAAAGAATTTGCTGGCGATGATACTCGTTCATCTAAGCTGTTCCAAAACCTGTTCCGTCCAAAGATGAGTAACACGTTTTGCAAGACAATGGCCAGTTTTTTCATTGGCGCTTGCATTTTTGATTGGGATCATCTTAGTATCTTGCTTGATCGCTTCCCAGGCGCGCCAATGTGGTCGCAGACTAACAACGACTACTGGTTCAACACAGTGGGCGCCGACGATGCACACCGCGCAGCAGTTACTGCTAGTGCTGTCGGATCCTACATCACTCACATTCTCCATGTCATCATACAAACGAACTGGGGAGCTTCTTGGCACTACCAGACATTTTGCACGCTCATCCTTCTCGACTGTGACAGTCACGCAAGTATAGCGCCCTTGGTGACGAAGTTGCGAGATGCAGCCGTGAAACTGAGAGAGATAGCCTTTGGGCCGCAAATGGAGCGGCAATTGCAGGAGTTGGCAAGCAAGAACGAAAGTGTCGAAACCAGGTTACGCAATTACGATGCAGTTGTCGAAAGATTTAAAGGAAGATTCCTCATTTGGACGGACCACGGGTTTCGCGGTGTGACGGCACCTGGTGTTGAGTATTGTTGCAACACTAAACCTATTGTTTTGATGGTGGATGGTCTGTCATTTCCAGTGATTGTGCGCGATTTCCATGAGAAAACGGGTGAAGGTCGGCTAGTTGGCTGTGCGATCATTCAAGGCGTGGATATGTTATGCAAAGAAGTTAAGCAGGTAAGGCTGCCCGAAGATTTCGTCCTTGGGAAAAAGGAGATATTTAAATTTAGATAATGTACATGATAAGCGAGTGGCACAGACAAGCTGGTAGCACAAAATACTATATAGCTAAAAGTGACCCATTGTGTTAAATCGGAAGTGTATTTTCTAACCTTAGGATTGACACATAAACCCAATACCGCCGCGACCTTCTGATTGCTCCAAACCTTCTTCCAGTCCAACCTTCTTCTCAGCCCCAATGGCACCGACATACGTGTCATCACGAAACTTTCAGTCAAACTTTTCTCATGCATCAGTATTTATCAACAAATCTGAAAGCTGTGCGCCTTGCCTGGAAGTCAAATACGCCTCTTTTACGCAACCTTCGGTTAACTCATACGACCAACTTATTAGAGTCTTCTCTGCAGCCTCCATAGAAGTCATCCTCTCAGCGAATTACCAACCACACATCGATCAGGGATATAATCCAAGCCCGATTTCTTCTTCTGATCGACTTAATTATCTTCTTGCCTTTATTAAGGCCGGCTTTAGGAAAGGCTTTTAGTGCCTCTCTTTCTTGCCTGATAGCTTTTTTAGCCTCCTGATAAAGGCCTTGAATAATGCAAGTAAGAGCGTAAGTGCTAAGTTGGATCATCTTAGGGGGACGCATCAGAGGCACCTTCTTATACCCCGTGACGGCGGGCAATTGAGTCATCCTTAGGTTTTCATGATATCAGCTTTATGCTGTAGCAATTGTGCAGGCATTATGGTGTAATGTCTAAGTTGTGAGCAAGATGTGTTATTTGCAGTTAAGACTTGTAGCTGAGAGCTTATATCAGCACAGAGAACGAACTTAGTTAAAAGTGACTTACCCTATAGCACTTCTTAACTCAGGTAAAATAGCTAAAAAATATTTAATAAATATTTTCTATAATAATATAATTAATTCTATGTATTTTTTCAAGAAGCTAAATTATTTATTACTTATAAAAGACTTGAATTATATATTTTTATTTTTTGAAGTTTATAAGTCAGCCTCAAAAGATATATCAAGCTACTAAGTTGGGTCGATCATTTTATATAGAGTCCGAGGCTAGTGTCGACGAGAAGATGCCTTGCAATGTTAAGAAACATAGGCTAATTGATCTTGAAAGATAACCGTATCTTTAGAAACTCCAAATTACACTATTGCTCCTTTTCGTGTCATCATGACTTCTCCCCTGCCCCCTCTCCGCCGCATTGTCACAGGCCATAACGATGCAGGCCCGGCGACTGTCAAGTATGACGACAAAGCCACTGCCAAAATCGTGCCCCGCGACGCTGCTTTGAGGAGCTTGTGGATCACTGACTCCTCTCCTGCCGATCTCTCATCTCCAGGCGACAATGCCGATGCCGAGGTTGGAATCATCAACAACGGTTCTATCTTTCGAATTGTGGATTTCCCACCCAGGAGCTCTGGACATATGCACCGCATGATTTCTATAGACTACGTCATCGTCCAGAAAGGCGCAGTCGTTCTTGCCCTCGACGATAAAAGCAAAACACTGGTAGGCAGGGGAGACGTTGTTGTGCAGCAAGGAACTATACATGGATGGGATAATCCTACCGATGAATGGGCTCGCTTACTGGTGATTTTGCTTCCGACAAAAGCGCCCGTGGTTGCTGGAAAGGCACTGCAGAGCGATGTTTCGTCCCTGGGCGTGTAGGTAGCCTAACATGCACGGCGTCATAAAGACCTTCCTCGTTGTGACCCTATCAGGGTTGCAGGTCCCCTTCGGGCCCTGGATTGGAATACAGCAGGGATCGGTATAGCTAGTATTCAGACCACTGTTTTTACATGGGCACATAGGACTATGACCTGTTCTGATAAGGGACCGTCAGGTAAATCTAGTTTAATGACATCCCATATTTCGTGAATCCCGAAAGGCCCTTAGCTCCCCTCCCATTGGCATCGGCTGAACATAATACAGCCATGATATATCTAGGAAAGATCTGAGAGCGACACGGTACACGGCGCCCAGTAACACTGCGGACTACGCTCCGTCCAGTAAGTCCCGGCTAGACACGGACTCACGGACTCACAGACTGGTAGAACCCCGCGCCTTTTAATATAAGGTAGCTTTGCTTGATGTAGATTCGCTGCATGAAGGGGGGAAGGTAAACATATTCGTAAGCTCGGTGTAGACGTTCTAACCGAATGAGGAGACATGTCGCGATCGGTGACGAGCCTTAGACCTTGCCTTTTCCAGTAAGCACACGTGAAGCTCCTGAATACCATTATCAAACTATAAGTAGGACAATTCCTTTCATTAAGGAGAAGCAAATAACAGAAGCTATAAGATAGTCGCCAAGAGCCTACACATCGTCCCCTCTAAGCTATATATCTACGAAAACAAATATCAGTCGCAGCCAGTCCAGCAACCATGCCAATCAAATCAATCAACATCTCCGGTGGAAGTCATGAAACTAAAGAGGCCATGGTCTCTCTTATCCAGCGCGACATTAACTTCTTCTCCTACACCAACCCTGAAGAACGCCTCGCCGCTATCAAAGAGATATTCGCTCCCGACATCGTCTGGTTCGACTTTGACGGCTCTACACACCACGGCCATGATGGCTTGCTTATCCGATCATCTACTCTACTGGATCAGTTGAAGGGGTACTCGCATCGAGCTAATGGAGGAGCTAGTGTATGCCAGAATATGGCCACTGCACGTTGGGAGGTTGTCCCGGAGGGTAGTGAGGCAGATTATGAGCAGATACCGGCCATTCAGGGTGGTGACGTGCTTGTCGTGGAGGACGGGAAAATCAAGATCTTGTGGTCATATGTCGATAGATATGATGAGGTTCTGTTCCCTCATTTGGGACAGTGAGTTTGACTGAGTCTAGGATGTTGCTCTAATATAGTTAAGAGGTGATAATTCTTTAGGGGGGAAATCTCAACACAACCGTCAAACTGCGCCATTTGGTCACTGATAAGGCTTCAATATACCCTCGGTCCATCTCCAGACTATTTCAAGTGCCTGCTTCTCCTGCAGTTCGCCAAGCACCTTATCGTTCCATATGGGCCCCAACCTTTCGTCGATGGAAAACAGTGAACCACTGGTCGTCCTGTTTAACGACAAATCACGTTCCTGGCCATCTTTCAGCGGGACTCCCCTCCCGCCGTATGCTGCACTCGTGCCCAGGTACAAACGTCTTTCACCAGCTTGCTCCACAGTGGTGGATAGAAGTTTCATCAGCCTTGCGATGATACTCATTACCATGTTGCCGATCCAGTTATACAGCCAGCTGCAGGCCCAGGATTCTCGATTGCTCATCATATCCGCCCCAACAGTGCCTGGGAAGACATGTGGCAGGAGCTGCTCAAGTATTAGCAAGTCTTCATGTAACTACAAGGATAAGCCCTCTTCCAGATAACTATTGTCTAGCAAGGAAAGCCATCTCAATACAAGAATAACATAAATACACCAAAAAGCCAGCAAAGGATGCCTATCCAAAGTAGATAGGATAATATAAACTTTCTTTCAGGCCGCCGACACTCGGACATATGCGTTTTAATAGTTGCGGGGCCAGTCTTTCTTGTTGTCCGGGTGTCCCGAAATACCGGCGGCTTGGTCTTGGAAACATCCCCAGCCAGGGCTTCCATAGTCCACGTTGCCAACAGGTTCGATGTTAGGCTTGCGAATCCTTTCTCAACGGCCTGCATTATAACCATGCCAGCGTGAAATCCAATGGCGTCCTGGGTAGACGCCGCAGGAGCCCAGATTGTTTCTCTTGCAAGGTCCTGGGCTGCTGGAATACCATTGTCTATATTCAGTATGGCCTGCCCCATCTCGTGAGTCTGCTCTGTGACACCGTGAGCTACCCCACTCATTACGCCACTCGCGTTCGTAGACAATGCATCAGTGAGAGAAGACCCTGGGGGTAGACTCGCTTCCATGGGGATGGTGTTGGTTGCAACAGCGGCTGCCTCGTCGATGCCGACACCGACGCCCAGTCCGACAATAGATGCTCCAACAGGGATGAGGATATCTCGCTTCTGTATTTCGTGTAGGGCTATGCCGCGTTTTGCAAGCTCTGCCTGTATAAGTTCAAGCTTTGAATGTGCTACGGACAGTCGGCGAGCCCCATAGGCACTCAGCAGGAGGGTACCTCCGCCGGATAGCAGTGCGCCTGCTGCTCCTGTGGTAATACTGCACATGGCAGCAGTATGTTGGCGTATCTTGACCACTTCCTGCTTTCGCAAGCGATTAACGTCGTAAAATGATATGCGACGTGCATATTCGGCCTTATTGAAATCAAAGAAATCTCCGATGGTCATCTTTTTAAGGCAGTTAGCAAGAGGCTCATACAAGTAAGTGACGAGAATCAAGAAAATGGAACAGTTGGCCTAGAGGACTTCAGACCCAGGAGACCTGGTTTATAGGCGTCGTTCAAAATGCCTAGCAAGGGGTGCCGTCAATTGATCCGAACAAATGCGGAGGTGCTGAGCTATAGTACTGCTATGCTTGCCAGATTAGTCGTAGCGGCAGCGTCATCTGACACTTCAAGTAACGCCACCGAGTTGGGCTATGTCCGAGCGTAACTATCCAAGAGTTTCCCTTTTTGAACTGATGAGTTACTGCATTCCTTTCTTTTGGCCCTCGCTGATATTATCGACAGAAGACTGCAGCCCAGTTGGTTAGTTAGGTCACCCTGGCTGCAATTGAAATGGGATATAGGTCGAGGCGCCAGGTCACTGGAATTTGACATGATCTCCCCCCAATCAACAAGCAGAGATATCCTTGTCTCTTCATATAGCCACATACATATTCGACGACGAAATACATTCTTACTTTATGATAACACAGATACCCAACCTCACAGCCTGATTCAATACATTGTACCTTTCCGGTCCAGTATTGAGATAATGGATTCCTTTGTTGACTTGGTGGGAAGTCAACAGTTCAGTGTTCTGAGATAACCCTTGGAGACCCCTGCATCATGCAGTCGCGCTTCACCTTATTGGATGGCTTGGAGAAAAACGGGAGCCATCAAATGCCTGGAGCTTAGCAGCTAAGCTGAGGAACCTCCGTTGATTCAAGGAGGATGGCACCTGAGATAAGCCACGCCGCCGCCTGAGGCCCCTCGGCTGATAGTGACCTGGGCGGGCTGGGGCCATGAATCAATAATTGCCAAATTTCGGAAAGCCGTTGAGAAGTCGTCCCGCCTCTGCATCTTCACCCTGGAGGAACGTTATGAAAAATGCGGAAAGGCTCTCCAGCTGTATGCCAGTCCTCAGTCTTGACCCAGTAAGGTGAGTCTCCCGTCATTACTTGTGAGCGGGGATATAAGTCGTTGTATATCGTGGCTATGCAAGATGATGACCCAAACCAATCCCGGTGAACTGAGATGGGCGGAGAGATAAATCATGACTGAATTCGATAGGCTGAAGACTATATGCTAATATAATTTAATTAGATTATTAATAAGTTAATATATATATATTTATTATTCTCAAGAGGTCGTAATACCCAAGCTAATTATAGATCTGGTCTTAAATATTGAGGCATGGAGGTAGCTAATATTGACTGGCCTAGCCTATAAGTATGGAAACTTACCTCTTTCTTAAATAGTCTTAGAACTTACACGCGCAGTTGTGGGATGGGTCTGCGGCTGCGGCGGAGAGGAGAGGTAGAAGATGGGTTATGATGAACAGGCGACTGTAGTACCCGACGGCGGAAGCCTTTTCAATACCTTCGCTTGTTTCTTCCAGCATGTAAGTCATGATATAAACGCGTACCAGTAAATTCCGCGATTTAACGCACCTTGGCGTGGCCCCACGGGAAGGTAAGCTCGTCGGTATGTTATCAAACCGTTGTCCAGGGATTGGACATATGAAAGAGCTGGGAATCTGTTTGTCATTCTCCCTCGACACTGAATAGCTGTTGCTAGTGTGGTTGTAGATATTATAAGGCGGAAGGTTAGACAAATCTGCTGTCACATTCACATACAACTTCCAATCTAATGAGGGGGATAAAATATTCAGGAAATGGAAGTTCAATACATGAGGACTATATTAAATATCAACCCTTGAGAAACCCGAGTCCAGAGGCTTAGCTGTACCACTGTTATACAATTACATATATACGAGAACACTGTTGCGAATGCATTGGTTACGAGGCGATGTGAGTTACTCAAAGTCAACAATCTTTTAAATTGTTCGTCGTACAAGGCGTATTACAGCCCGTAATCATATACGCAGTCTCTGAACTGAAATCCGCGAATACGCCTCGGGGCATTATCAACCGGAGGTGAGTCACACCATGATTTTCTGATTCATTGACCAAGTTTACCCCGAAGGATCGGAGGTATTTTGCTTGAAGAGCAGCCTATTTAGGTCTAGTCTCATGATTCCTGCTGCGGGTGAGATCGCGAGAGCCTATTCGGGACTAGCTTCCTTAGCCGTTACAACCTCATGAAGTATAAAATGCTGATCTATTATCCTCGAGTTCTGCTATTCTACCAAGGAATAATCTGTCAAGTATTCCATCGGTTCCCTATCCTTCTCAGTGTTAGTAATAATTCCCAACACTCATCACGATGGAGTTCGCCATGCCCCTCAAAGAGCGTTTGTCGCTCCGTCAAGAACTCATAAACTCGGACGACAAGTTCATCCTTGACCTTCCCAAAGTTGAACTCCACGTCCATATCGAAGGGACTTTAACTCCCGAGCTTCGCTGGAAACTCGCCAAGCGCAACAATCAGACCCTTAAGCTCGAGCGTACTGGAACTGTATATACCAATCTTGAGCAGCTCAGAGCCTCGTACTACATCATGGAGGCCCGTCCAGGTCATCAGATCGATAACGCGGAAGAGAGCTTCACTTTCTTCGAGGCTTACTATGGGGGGTTTGAAGTTCTTGTTACTGAAGAGGACTTTTATGACCTTGCGATGAATTATTTTGAGCATGTTGCTGGTATGAATGTGAGGTACTGTGAGCCGTTCTTTGATCCGCAGGGTCATACTCGCCGTGGAGTTGCGTTTAAGACTGTGATGGATGGCTTCCGTCGGGCGCAGGAAGAGGCCGAACAGCGATTGAACGTAAGTCAGCACGATCTTGGATATGATTATTGCTAACAAATCACAGGTCAAGTCGAAGTGGATCATGTGTTTCCTGCGCGACATGTCACCAGAGTCAGCCATGGAGACCTACGATGCTGTTCTGCCCTACCGCAATATGGTCGTCGGAATCGGTCTTGATTCGGATGAGAACGATCGCCCTCCTCTGATGTTCGAAGAAGTATACAAGAAAGCCAGAAACGACGGCTTCCGCATTACTGCGCACTGCGATGTCGGCAACAAAGACGCGCATAAACATATCCGTCAAGTCGTCAATGACCTTGGTGAAACTGGCGCAGATCGTCTCGACCACGGCATCAACGCCGCACAGGATCCGGAAATCATGCATCGCATCAAGGAAAGGGGCATTGGGATGACGCTCACGCCTTGGGGATATCTTCGCCACGAGCCTGTTGATGAGATCTTCCCCAGAATTCGTATCTTGTTCGACGCTGGTATTCCGATTGCTATCGGGAGTGATGATCCAGCTTATATGGAGGATACGTGGATCTTGCATGATTGGCTTCTGGTCAAGAAGATGTGTGAGTTTAGTAATGATGATATGGCGGCCTTGGCAAAGAGTGCTATTGATATGTGCTGGGCTTCGGATGAGGTGAAGGGCGAGATGCGAAGGGAGCTTAAGGAAGTTGTGGCAAAGCACTCAATATGAGTATCTGCTTTGTCAAGCGAGGTACGGCGCAACTTGATGAAACTCGGTGGTACTGTAAGCAGAATAATTGCCAGTGAATTGGCCACTTTCGTCGCTTTGCTCTCCGCTGTTGTCATCATTTCATCTGATTGAATTCCCGAGATGGGGATTGCGCATCACCCAGGGCCCAATACAGAGCCAAAGCAGTACGATGGCGAGTCAGAACAGAATCAGTAAATGAAAATATAGTTAGACTGATGAATGGTCTTGTAATACAACAATACTCACTAGTTTCGAGTCAAACCTTGACAGAACTGTACAGGTGATTGATCTTCTAACGTAATTCTTTTACACAGAGAAGAATATAAAATTGGCAACAGATCCAGGTCTTATAGGAGTGAACCGCTTTGGCGGAAACGTTTCTCTACCTGGCTTTAATACTACCATTGCACGTAACATATTGAGAAGTATATTAACGTGGTTGATAAGCATGCTGACCGGACAAGTATACTGACCAGCTTAACCTATACCATAAAAGCTAGTTTTGAAAAGCCTATACAAAATTCAAGCTAAGCCTAGAATAGCTATAATTAAAATATTATTTATTTAACTACTTGATAAAGCTTTATTATTAATAAAATAATTCTAGCTAATTTATTATACTAGTTATATATAAAAAAGCTTATTTACACTCTTTACACTGTATAAATAAGCTTTTCTATATAAAATAAAATAGCTAAAAGTCTAGCAAAAATATGTATTATTAATAGAAATATAATATAAATAAAAATAATTTTAGTGGATTTTTAGCTATTTTATTTAAGGTAGCTAGGTGCTATAGGGTAGGCTATTTTTAGCTGTACAGTGCACTGGTCAGCATACTTGTCCGGTCAGCATGCTTATCAACCACGTTATACCAATAAGTGACTTTGTGTGGATGTTTCGTGGTTCCGCCAATCAAAGGTATCCTGGTCCCACAGCGTTCGTGAAATACGCAAAGTCAGTCTTGTTTATGCTTTCCAGTAATTTTACATGTACCAGTTTTCTCGGGCGCATCAAAGCATGTCAACCAATTATACTTCTTCTATTTGGTTTGCTTTTGGTACTTCGATATCTGTACAAAGCAGCCTTTCTAAACAGCATGAAATGTTTCAAGTACGAATAAGTAATCTCTGAACCTTGCCAAATTCTCATCACAAATTTGTCTTTATATCCGCTTGATCCTCTTCCTCAACTCAATACCACTTACCACTCTCCTCATCTTCCACTCAGACTTCTTCACACTCTCCCATAATCCCAAAACCTATTTCACATCAAAATGTGCTGTGGCGGCGATCCCACGGCCCCGAGGCCCGCCACCCGTACACGCTCGCTTACGCCTAGTATCAGCTCATACACGCCAGATCAGAAGCTACGACAAGACAACGTTATCCGCAACATGGGTTGGGACAAGAAGGGCTTCTCGGAAAAGAGACAGAGATCTATGGCGCAAATCTTCCTCAATGAGATCCAAAAGGCCAAGGATCGCGGCGAGTGGTAGACCAACCCTACGTACAAGACAGTTGTTGTTTATTTGGAGATTCTAACAAGCTTAGGCAATCGCAGCCCGATACTCAATCCTTGTGTCTGAGTTGGCTACTATCTTTGGAGAAATGGATGACTTCGTCTGGCGTGAAGATAGTCTTTTTATGATGAGGGCTTATGTGAGTTTTGTCTCACAAACTGTGCTCTCGAGAAGACAACTGTACTGAACACGTTCATCCTGATTACTTCAAATTCAGCATTAGAGGCCTCTGTCTCTGATGCGATATCGATATCGTAGTCGCTTCCTAGAATTTGGGTGGTTTATACTTCGAGAGCCCAGATCCGCCTTGACATCAGGGTTACCTCGTTCAACAAAGCACCTGGGACTTCGGTGGAATATTAAGATTTTGGTTCATGGAGAAATCGTAAGACGATGGTTTAGAAAGTCATAAGAAAACTTAAGAATAAATGCAAGACAATTATTTATAATACATTTTCCCTCCTTGGTGAGTGTGCTGCTCGAAGTATGTTTTTTAAGGTACCTAAGCTCTTCGAGAGGTGATGTTCATTGGGCGCTTTACCCCGGTTCCATTTTCGGCCAATGTTTGAGACAATTGACTTGAGCTTTTATCTTGCTCTTGACCATGACTGATCCAGTTCTCACAATAGTTGCTGAACTGGCGGTGATTGGTCTGATCAAATTCACATGCAGCATAAAACCAGGTGACGTTGAGTGCAACCCTCACAAGCGATGCTCAATCATGCCATCCACGTCCAGCCACATTTCCCTACGCATCTGCGACATATTATACAATTCGTGTTGCAGAGTACTGTATAACGTAGTATGACTACTTACACATTTCATGGTTCATGACAAAGATCAATGAATACCCCGCGCGCGGGATCAAGATTATGCTTATTCATACTCGGGTCTAACCAGAATAAGCAAATGGTACCCCTGCTTATGGCTCGACGATTACCTGAGCATCGCTGACCAATATCATCATATGCAATGAAACACCAAGAAATGCACTTACTAAAAGTCGAGATGCAGTATTGGTAATGTGTGAGGGTATAGATAAATAGCACCTTTTCTCGCTTGACCATCAATATCGTCACTCAATTTCCAAACATCACATCATTCAGTATCACACTAACAGCTCATCAACAACATGTCTTCTCCCATCGTCCTCATCTTCGGCGCCGGTGCCAAGGTCGGCAAAAGTGTCGCCCAAGCCTTTAGCGCAAAAGGCTACAGACTCGCTCTGGCTTCCCGATCCCAAGACCCAGCAACCTCAACCGACAAGGAGCTACATATCCCTACAGATCTTAGCGATACAGACTCTGTCATCCAGGCCTTTACCAAGGTCAGGAGCGAGCTCGGTCATCCCCACGTCGTCATTTACAACGGTCAGTAAGCCAGACTCGTTACTAGAACTTTATTTAATTGATTAATAGCTTATCATGGCGGCCCCAACGACCCCAATGACATTTTCGAAGTTCCCTTGGACAGCTTCAAGACAAGTGGAACAGTCAACATTTTTAGCGCTTACGCCGCAGCTCAAGAAGCTGTAAAAGGTTGGAAAGAATTTCCCGCCAACAGCAGCCCGACGTACATCTACACTGGAAACATTGAGAATGAGATGCGCATTCCATCAATCATGTCGCTAGGTGTTGGAAAGGCTGCAGCTGCTTGGTTCATTGAGGTCGCTGCTACTTCATACAAGGACAAAGGCTTCAAGTGAGTTGATCTATGAGACTGCTACGAGCAAGAATGCTAATAGAAAATAGGTTCTACTATGCTGATGAGAGAAAGGAGGATGGCACGCCTATGTATAGTGGAGCAACTGCCGAAGGTCATGCTCAGTTCTATGTTGAGCTCGCTGAGGTTAAGGAGCAGCAGGTTTGGCAGCAGACATTTGTCTCTGGGCAAGGCTACAAGAAGTTCTAATTGGCCATGTATCGCAAGAAGAGAACTTGGCCTAAAGTTTCAGTTAAAAACCCCTACTGCTCACATTTCAATTGCTCACACGTTCAATTAATAAAAAGGCGCATGATTTCTCGTTCAACGAAGTGTATTTATAGTAAAGAGATATATACGTTGAAAGTACAGAACTGGTAGCTTTCCCAACCTCAACAAGAGGTGCTTCAAGCACCTTATTAACCCCTTATCCAACATCCATCCACCCTCCACAGTATTACTGCCTCACTGTAAACATCGAGGCCTCAATTGTAAAGCGCTTAGCAAGACTTGACGGAAGAGTACTTGCAGGCCTTGCTGGGACCAGAGCCGAGCTTCTTGGGCTCCTTGCCGGGAACGGTACCCTCGTACTCGACGCAGATCTCCTTGACGGAAGAAGCGCAAGTTCCAGTGATGGTGGAGACGTCACCCTTGTTGGAGTTGATGCCGGTGAGGACCTTTCCGTTGAAGGCCTTGACGTTCTTGACGACAACGTTGCGGGTGCCCATCTTCTTGCAGTTACCGCAAGATCGGTAGAGCTTACCGAAGTCGACAACGGTGAAGCCATCAATGGTGACCGTTCCGAGACCGTTGTGCTGGATAACCTTGTCATCAGCACCGGTGGCACCACCACCCTTGATGAGAGCGTTGCCATCGCCCTTGAGGGAGAGAGCATCCTCGCAGACCTTCTTCCACCAGACGTTCTCAATGGTGCAAGAGCCCTCGCAGTGAACACCCTCGATCTGATCAGCGCCAATGATGACGTTCTTGAGGGTAGCGCCGTTCTTGAGGAGGAAGACGGCATCAGCGTCACCGCCCTCGGCCTGGCCAGTGCACTTGACGCCGCGGCCGTAGGTCTTCATGCCGCCGTCAAAGACACCGGAGATGGTCTGGACCTTCTTGTAGGTGACAGAGCCCTTGGAGGCGGGGATGGGGAAGGAGGCGCGTCGCTCGAGGGCGCCCATGGTGTTGGGGGTGATGTTGCCCTGGGGGGAGGCCATGGTGGCGGAGGCGAAGAGGCCGGCGAAGACGATGGAGAACTTCATTTTGATGGATTGGTTTGTTGTTGGTTGAAAAGAGGGGTTGGTATATCTTGTGAGATTGTAAAAGAGAGGATAACCACCAGGGTCAAAGAGTGTAGAAAGTTAGATTGTAAAGAGAGACTATTGAACTGCAGAACAGAAACGATAAACTTGAAGGGAGAATCTGAAGTCTTTATAGCAGAATGTCATGAGCATTCCTCTCGTGATGGCCCTTGTAAGGGCTTCATGTTTCAGATCTCATCCAAGGGTGTCGTTGGGAGAGGAAGCGCTCTGATTGGAGGAATATTATTCGCACAATGGGAGCAAGTCACCCATCGACCTAATCTAGAACGTGTCACCATGCACTCCGCCTACCTGTTTCTCGGATGGAGCCGCAGGGAGAGAAAAACATACTAGCCAGGATCATATATGGTAAATCCACAGTTCTTTGTACCAGTCGACGCGTATTCGGTGCGAGGACGATGGTTGTTTTGCATCGCGCAAAGACCTTCATACGAGAACCAACCCACTAACTACCAGCATACTAAATCGAGACATCACGATAAGAAAAAACTTAATCGCAGTAAACCCAAACAGTGACATCGTCCGATGAACAGGGCTGAAAAGGAACAGAAGCTAACCCCAGTTCTCATTCTCCGGAAATTAGAGTGGAATCATGACAGGTGGATATTCTTTTTTTTCGGACGTGGTTAGCCCGAGAGTGGTCAAGATACGATGCACCAATTTTACGCTGCCCCTGTAACTCAAGTTTAGATTCACCCTTTTTTTAATGCTTAAAAACAAGCTTCATTGGCAGTGACAGACAATTGTGGCTCTTGTTTATGGAGCGGGCTAGCTTTTTAGGTAGATACACCATAACTGAAACGCAGACATCGTATTCAGCTAACAGTCTGTGCACCTTCACGGCGCGTTACAAATTAAGGGGTCTGCCAGAAGAAGACACACGGTGAACTTGCTCCAGAGGCTTGAATAGGGAAACCTGAAGCACTCGGGTTGATTGTTCATCCCGACTTCCGATATCCCTGCGTATAATAGATAGTTGTTTGGTAATGACTCCATATTTCACTGTGGGTTCTGTGGTGAGAGCCCGTTTTTCGGCCCTTCAATTTACGATGGCATGTCACTGTTTTATCTCCACACAATGGGATGAAATTCCAAGCTTTTCCATTGCCGACGGGATTAATAAAAGTGGTGCTGCGTGGGTCGATTGGCAATGGTTGGTAAGATCTGAGCTTTTCACAGTCTGGTCGAGGATGGCCGTTACCCTAGAGCAAGCCACGATTGAAGAAGAGACAGAATTCTATATGCTGCGCCTAAGAAATCTTATAAAAAATAACAAACATAGAAAATTAATGTAATTCTTTGGTTAGTTTGTGTTTTTTTTATAGATTGTTTAGTGTTGAGAGAAAGTCAAGTTGATAAGGTCTTTTCTAAATGTTGCTCCCCAGGCTATGAAACAAAAATATGGCACTTCTCTTGAGCATTTCACTTCACACCTTAAATCATTACTGTTCCAGTACCCGTCCTCACTGGGATTGGCTACATTAATCGAAACCGATAACAATACCCATACTGCTGAGCTGCTGACGCAGGCGAAATACAAGTAGACAAGCTTTACGGCACAGCGACTGAGAGCAGTGATCAAAACCCCAGGACGGAGGGTATCCATTGCTGTGCCTCACCTATACGACCTCTCATCTAATCAATCTGCGCCACTCGTCGAAATTGGAGGCCTGTTCCTGTCTTGTCGGCGCGACGTGGTGGGCCCATACAATAAAGAATAATGGGCAAATTTGCCCAAGCTTGAAACACGCCATAACTTCAGCCCTTGTTCACGCTGACTGGGAGCAGATAAAATCGGGCTAGCCATCCGCATCCGTACGGAACTTACCGCCTTATCTACTCAGACGTGTTATTCAATCGATCGATGGTTACGGGTGTAACCTTGCCCTGAGACATGGATCTACAGGGGAGTCGGGTGTTTGCCTCGCTGTTCTCGGCGTAGATCGAGGCGAGGACGGAGGAGTAGTGGAGGTTAGGCGAAGTTGCTGATGTTTGAATGCCTCACTTGGTTGCCATTCTCAAGATTGATATGACGAGCTTTACAAATGCGTAACAAGCTATTGAAGTTGGAGAAAAGAGCTATCCTGTCTCATCGCCTGCTTTACTTTCCTTCTGGTAGTCCGGGCTGCTGAGAGTTCGATCCGAAGCTGTGATGTAACGTGTTTGTCGTATTGCGGGATGTCCGCAAAGGAGGGTGGCAGAGCCCCCAAAGACAGCATATGGATCCAGGGGACCATACATCCTTATTCGTGGACTATGGGACTACCGTACTGTCAGACAGACTAAACATTACAGATTCGTCACGCGAGAAAAAGATTCTCAAGGACACGGTCGGTCGGACTTGATCAATAATCACCACCTCAGAAGTCGGGGGATTTCTAGGCTGACAACTAATCTCTCCCAAGAGTCTCCCGATAAGCCGGAGGAAGTATGCCCTCCAAAGCAGCCTTGATCTGCAAAGCCAACGTCCGCGAGTGCCACCGATGTTGCTGCGTATAACCCCCCATGACCCAATAATTCTCCAGTCTCAGGTGCCTCTTCCACATTCCTCGTATTTCACCCTCAGAGTCAACGCCCCATGTTGCGTCGAGACGATCTGCAATCTCCCGAGGTCCTAGAATCCTTTCATCGCTGGCAGTGTGCTTTTCGCCTCCCAAGATCTCCGCGGCTACCGAGCGAACGTCACGATCTGCGAAACCGGTACACCAAATCACGGCATCCGCGGCGGCCGAGCTGCCATCTGTGAATCGAAGGCCACTTTGAGTAAATGCAATTGGCTCGACTCCTGCTTTGACGCTGGCTTTGCCTCGGGCTATAATGTCAGTTGCGCCGACGTCGACGTAGTGCCCACCTGCTTTCTCGATCAGATTAGAGAAGAGTGCTTGGTTAGGGTCTGCACTGTCGAGTACAGGAAATCCGGCTTCTTTGACAGTAGTATAGCGATCAGGTTCTTTAGACGCAAGAACTCTGAAGAGATTTCGCGCAAGTTGACCTTCTACCGCGGATGGAAGCATGAGAAACATTCTGTCGCCACGCGCTACGTCAAAGTTGTACGCGCCGAGACTGACGTCGTTACAGATATACTCGAATGGGCAGATGTATGTTGGCGATCGCACGACCATTGTTGGCTCTAGACCAGCTGTGTAGCACTCGGCGAGGATATCGAAAGCCGTGTTTGCTGATCCTATGATGAGAACCGACTGGGCATATTAGAACGTGTGACTATTAAGAACATGGTTCACGTACTTTGACGCCTTGCCCGACCAATATTCTTCCATTTTTGTAACCCGACGAGTGGATGTTGATCCCTTTGTAGATCTCCGCATTTGCAATAGTAGGAATATAAGGCTTCTGCGAGGAAACGCCCGTTGCTTGAACAAGTTGCTTAGCAGTCACTGTAACCGCTCCAGCAGGAGTTTGTAGTTCAATAGTCCATTTCGCACTTGACTTATGGTAAACTGTTGACTGAACCGTTGCCGAAGTAATGACGTTGAGGTTGAATGACGTGACATATTGTGCGAGGTGATTCGCCAGTTCATCCTTGCCCAGACGGTGAAGGCCCCGGAGTTCTTCTGGGTAGCCTGCGATAACCGCGCGTTAGCTGGATCCCCGTCTCTAGAGATGCTCGGTTTAGCTCACCCATGTAAGGCATGTCGCAGAAAGAAGTTGGCACATGAAACTTCATGCAATCGTAGCGCTTGGCCCAGTTATCGCCGATACGGGCATTCCGCTCAGCCATGATACTCTCGACTCCAAAGGTCTTGAGCCGAGCGGCGAGAGCTGCAGCACTAGAAGTTGGTAAGCCAATGAGGAAGAAAGCAATCAGACGATGGACTAACGCGTTGCCGCCACCAATGATGAAAACTTCGGTATCAATCTCTGTCATGCCACTCAAGTTGCGACCAGGTAAGTGAAGAAGAGATTCATTCTCTGGATGAACATCAAGGTTTTCAAGCTTGGTGCTCAGGATCCAGATCTTCCACTCCAGGCTGCCCTCGCTGCTCTCAACTGGGAGGAGCAAGATCCTTGCATTGCATGAAGCTGCGGGCGATGCCGTTTTAAAAGACAACGCAACGTCAATGAATTGCTAAAGTATTAGGAAGCCGATATTAGTTTGTTCGACTTGTTGATTATTGGAAGAGAACTTACCAGTACAGGTGTCGCAGCGACAAAAACTGCGCTCTCCATATTCCATTTCATAGAGGGACCTCTCGCTTTATTAGTTTCCAACAAATTGGCACTTATCACTGAAGGAGTATAGAACGTTCGTAAATGATAGGTAAATGCCAATGCATCTTTCCAGTAGGCTTGATCAGCAAAGAAGCAGTCTTGAAGAGCTTGGATATCGCTTTCTCTCAAGGCATCGTGGAATGTCTTGACAACGGCCGTGGCTTGGCCTGATGGATCGACGTCTTCAAATGATATCTTTTCGACAATTTTTAGTGGAAGAACAGGGATAGGCCGTTCATCGAAGAGCTGAAGCAGGCTTGCGGCCGGGGGATAGGTATCAGAAATCCCATTGCCTTCCACGTTAGTGTTGGAGGGAGAGCAACTTTATTTGGGTGACATACTTACTAGCTTCCATGTTGAGATAATACTATGGATTGCAGTTTGGTAAGTTGCGAAATACGAATATGAAATGCAGGGATGAGTGATCTATCAATAATGATAAACAGGCCAAGCCGAGAGTATAAAAGTGGACGATTATACGATATAGCCAGAGACGATGTAACAATAAGTAGCATTTTATGCAGTGGTATCCATTCCAATGCATATTTGCTCTCGGTTCTCACCAACCATCGTCTCTATCACATTCCTGCAGCAAATCGGTGACGCGTCTGTTTCTCCGGCGCCCGAACCCCGGAACCATCACCAGAAGCTGTCGAATCGCGATAGGGCTGCAGATGTCCATGCTGCGGGCTACCAACGGCTAGTGTGACATTGGCGTAAATGCCACCAACAATAGTCCCGCGGGCTGTCAATTAGCTATTTTGAGGCCGGTTCTAGAACTGCTATTCTCGCAACTGGCAGAGAGATCGGCGTGAGCCTTCGAGGTTGGTTGGTAGGACAATTGAGCGACCGAACATTGCTGAAGTACAAACCTCCCAAATTGCTAAAGTTTACCTTCAGCAGGGCTGAGGAATATGTGAGCTGGATGGATGGGTTTGAAGGGTAACAAATGTCATATTTGATTGGGGTGAGTTGATGCGCTGTAGCATTTAATCACTTTGTCAACCGGACAACGATCAGTTGATAGACAGCCGTGGTATCACCAAAATAAAGCTTACGAACAGTTAAATTCACGTCGTTTTCCAACTTGAATGGCAGCCCGGTTTAATTGTGCCAGTTATATGTCTCATGTCTTTGTAGCTGCGAGAGAAATCACACTTTCGCACCAGATCTCTGGGCCGTACTGGCTGCCCAACTTTGATTCGTAGCTTATTGCATAAAGCCTTATCTACACAACGAGAACAATATTACTCGTGCCGTCACACTTTGCGTTGATATCACTCCTATTTGCCATGGCCCGCAGAATCGCGAACAATATGGCTTGCAAAAAGAGTTTCCATTGGAGAAGGTGATGAGCATATTGGAACCCGACATACCCTGCATGATCGCCCGGCGAAGCATACTGCAGCACCGGCTGTCGGTGTATATATATGCATGTTCGGCTATTTTATCGGAGAGTCTGATCATACGAGCCCACGAACTTATTGAGGTACTGCATATACAGCTTGCAGTTTGATGTGCGCCGGTCTGTAACGGTTAGAGATATTGCCTGGCCTCTTTATGTGAGTCCTACGGGCGTCGGCTCATTATCGACCATACAATTTGACATCGATGACTGTTGTGGAGCAGAGAGCAGCTCCTATTCTGCTACGTAATCTCACATCAAAACTACCTTCTGGTATGACGAATCTCTCCGTTTTGGGTAGTGGAGATAAGGGAATGCCCGTTCATCTCTGGCGCTTCGCAATGATAATGGTCTTCTTGTAATATTTGAAATTTAATACGTGCTTTAGAAATTACGGTGCTGCCCTCATAACTCATCTAACTTGACTCTTCAACAGGCTTTCGCCTCTGGAGGGAGTTGATGATAGCTACAAGAATACGAGAATAATCTATCTATCGTGTCAGGATTGACATGGGAATTCTAAGACCTCTGTGATTTCCTTTTGCAGTAACTATATGTGAAATCTAATTGAACCGATACTAATATGCTTGCAGCCAACTAGGGACATCCGGATCTGTATCGGGCATCCCATATGAGCTCTCATCAATCAGCCCTGATATCTTGGCTTCCAACTCCTTATGCCTTTCTTCCATATCCCCTTCCTCACGAGCCAAAGCAACAAAGTCCATGATACTCTCGCAATCCTCCCAGATCCTTGCCCTGTTTCTTATACCTGGCAACGGGCTCGTCACGGGGCTGAATAAGAGCCATACTCGCCTCCAATTCATATCGCGCCGCTCGCCTTTACCATGTATCCAAGCTTCCACGTTTCTACGAAATCTGTGCCAATCCTTCAGTAAGGCCTTCAGCTTTTCATGATAAGGTGCAATGATCTCCTCTCGGCGCTGACGGTTAGCATCCTTGGTCACATTGCGAGCTTGTTCCATCTCAGGGTCCTCAAAGAGAATTAGTGCCCATCGATCCTCCTCCTCCTCTTCAGTTTCTAGTCCGACAGGGAGTGTTGGAGGTGGAGCACCAAGAGGACAGAGAGGATCCCATGTTGGCAGACAGTCACGAGACGCGGGATATTCGTTATTCCCAAGAACCTCCCACAGCCAAGGCATGTCTCTCAGTACACCTTCTCTGAATATTGGCTGCGCAAGCTTGAATATCGCCCTGCAAGTCTTGGCCGTGCTGTCGACGTCGGTAATGTCAAGAAACGACAGAGTATGTTGAATAATCTCAGTAGGCAGGGCCAAGAACCCTGTCGTTTGTTGGGTATATCCCTCAATGCATAAATCTTTTATGCATGACTCCAAAACTCGAGATACGCCTGGGATCTCAACAGGATTTGCAACAATCCACTCGTCGCCTGGGGTATAGAGCCAGGGATAATCCCAGTCTTGGCGGGCTCGTTGCAACTCTGGCAAATGTAACTGTGTGCACCTCGGTTCCGGAATACAATCTCCAAGGCCATACGAGGCCGGCATATTTCGCATCTCGCGCCAGTGCCAAAGTCCATTCAGTTCAACATAGCCAAGACGCCGCAAGGATAACTTTGCGTATATATCCAAGCAGTAAGAATGCGCTGGGAGTGGGATCAGTGAATCTTCAAGCTCCTTGCATGTACTGTTAGCAAAGGCCAAAGAGCGAGAAACATAGCTTGGAGCATAGACTCACGATACAGCCCTCGCCAATAAACTCCCAGCTCGTGGTTACTTCTTTCAAGCCATGTCTTGACGGATAAAACGAGTGCCATCCTCTGAAATGGCGGCTTTCGATCATGTTTGAACCATTGGACTCCCCCGATACATAGAACAGATTGCTGCTGCTCCCTTCGAGAATCTGGTCACTCGCATCAGGTCTCCAACTTGACGGCTTGGGCACGAGAAACCGAATATTCCGACAGTTCTTCATTTGTGCAACACTGAGGACATGGCCGCTGATGCCTTGGAGGCTTTGGCAAGTGGGTGAGGCGATGTGCTCCGGGAGAACGTTCGAATGATTAATCGTTTGTAAGGGCCATGATTGTGGATATTTCCGATTGCCAGAGTAATATGCGCGGCCGTTATGCCATGTGCCGTGTGGTAGACGATCAAGATCCGGGGAAGTATAGAGATCCGGAAGAGGATACCGGCCGGGTGAATCATTTGAGTAGTGGATATCCTCTTTGCCAGAGAAAGATGAGGCTTCAGGCTCTATACTGTCACTCTCAGTCTCCCATCCTGAGTCGTACTCCAGTGGCTCTTCATCGCTAGAACTCTGTGCATCTGGCTTCCAATCTGGGTCATCTTCGTCGTCCAGGTCCGGCCAAGGATCAACTTCTGGAGGTCTAGCTGGACCCCGATCCTCAGTTGTGCATTGCCGGCAATCTTTGTCCTCGAATTCCTCTTGGTACGGCCATTTACAGAAGCCAACATAATCGGCACCCTCAAAATTCCACGCTGCGCTAGGCGGCTCATCTGGAGTGCGGATGCGGGCGGTAGCCATGTCGACACCGCAGATTTGACAGCTGAAGGAGTACATAATATAGTCGGATATTGAACCTGAACTGATCAAGGGCAAAATCAGGAGGTATCGGCTCTGTTAGGCGGTAGATAGTGATGTTGAGATGTGATGGTGTAAAATTTACGGGTTTCAGGCAAGCGGGCTCGGTGGGTTATTGGCCCGGCTGTATTGGTCTAATCTTAAACAAAGTTGACTGGTTTGCCGATAATCCCTGTCCATGTTACAGCAAGTTAACCTGTACTCAGTTCTCCGGTACGAAGAGTAAGAGTGTGAGACATGTTGGCCGAATAGTAGTATATAATATATTTTCATGGAAATCAGTTTCATAGTTCTATTTACGGTGATTAACAACCTGTCGAGCAATATGTAACTTCAGAAAGTGATCTGCCTATCATATACGAGGGAGATGCTAAGTTGGTTCAATGACGATTTTAGCTAGTTCTCTGTAATATCAATCAGACTTCCCGGGTTTCTAGACTCGATTGTTCCAATATTCTGGAGTAACAACCTATAATCAACTGGTCCAGGGCGTTCGAGCTTGAGCAAATAAAACTGGACGGGTACTACAGCTCAGTGCTTCCTAGCTGTAAGTATAACATTAAGCTCAGGGGCATTTAGTGTAAAATGGTCTCTAAGACCCTTGAGAAACTCCGGCTTTGTTGTAGTTCCCTCACCAAAAAGGCAGATGTTAAAGCGGTGTAAGATCGTACAGGTAGCGTAGCCGACTTCCATAAGGCCCAATTGCTTACCCACGCAGGCATAGCGTCCTGAATAATGTGGTTAATCCCAAGCACGCAAGGAAATAGCGAGCAAAAACAACTGGAACTTACCAACTGAGAATAGAGCAAAAACCGAGTCGTCCTTTACCATTTCTGGTTTTATCATCCAGCGCTCAGGAACGAAGTCATTAGGAGCGGTGAAGTATCGCTCATCTGTCAGTCATGTTAACTTGAACAAGCCCATTCCGCCCTCAGATCATAGAACGTACCTCTATACACCGTATAGGATGGAACAGTCACTATGGTATCTCCAGGGATGAAGATGTCACCGACTTGTAGCCCTTCTGCAGGTGTCATGCGCTGCAATCCAGATGGAACTGGAGGCAAAAGTCGCAGTGTCTCATCAATACAAGCTTGAAGGTATGTCAACTTGGAAAAGCTCGAGTGATTAGGTTGTGAAGAGCTGGAAAACAAGTTGTCGATCTCCTCTTGAAGCCGCATGCACGCATTTTTATTAGTAGCCAATAGGTAAAACAGGCAAGTGAGTGTTACGGAAGTAGTATCACTGAGCGGAAGATTAGCCGACAGACTCTGCCACGTGGAGGACGTCGCCTCACCTTCCAGCAACAGCTATAAGCTGCATATCAGCTTGCAGGTTTAGTCAATCTTGCTCTTTTGGATATAGCTGGGATTTATAATCTTCAAGGAGCCAGGAGAAGATATTCGGAAGGTCCGACTTGTTCTGTATCGTCACATCAGCCTCCCCCCGGAAGTTTAAATACTGTCATGACGTACCTGTTCTTGATGATGAACTTGATTCCCAAGCCATTTCTGGAAGATAACATCTTCACGACCAAGTAACGGCATCGCCCTGAACAGGGGAAACATCCAGATCAGTTGACTAAAGGTACTGGCCATTGCCATATGCGACTCAACCAGTGCCATGAATGGATGCTTAACGCCGCCTGTTAGCATGTTGAAGCTCTGACCAAAAGCCAGGTCACCCATGGTGTCGAAGCTGTAAAACTTGAACCACTTCGTAATGTCAATAGTTGTGGCTTGGCTCTGTTCTAGTCGATTGAGTAATTGGCTGGTATATTTGACAACGCCGGGCTTGTAATCTCGGAGGGCTATGCGAACTAGTTAGTCCTGATGTTTGTCAAAGCTTGATAGAGGCTTTTCGGAACTTACCCTTTGAGCTAAACGCCCTGTCCCAAGCTCGTCGTCTACGAGAATGATCGTTCTTGTCGCGCGACATGTGGAGAGAGATGGCCGGCTGTTCGATATTGTACCAAGGTCCCTTGCGGCAGGGCGAATTGTTGGCGTGTATGTATAACAACCTTGGTACATGGACCATGGGGATGGACGAGGCAACATTCCGTCTTACAGACTACGACCTATGTTCTACTCTGGGTGACCAGTCTCCTCTGAGCTTCTTGTTTTGGTGATTTCAATGGTGAAGCCATTGTGCCACCTTATAATCCACCTCTGTCGTCCTTGTTTCGGGATGATTATCCTTCTAGAGGTTTGTGGGCAAGGACAGATTGATCTAGGACTTGATAATTATAGATAGAGACGTTCGCTGTTCATATGTTTAAATACGAAAAAGAATAGTCTCGCCTAATAAGACAACACAAGGAGGGCTTGGCTGACTTACTCACCAGGTTGTCAGCCTTGGTTGTGACCGCCATGTAGGCCGAAGCACCGGCAATCAAAGAAGAGCGCCTGGTCTAAGAAGGCTCACCAGTATTCTGTCAGCGCAATGCAGTAACAAATTGCAGCTCATGGATCGGCATACATAGATATCTCTATTAAGACAAGCAGTTTACAACTTACTCTTACCCTGGTTCGTAACCTTCATCAAAGCCAATCCATTGCTCAAAACAACCTTGCCACCGGCGACCTGCGTAACAAATCTCACCTCGGCCCAACCGTCCTGGTTGACCCCCGTAACCCACGCATGCGTAACCAGCTTGTCGCCCGGCCTCACCGGACTAGCAAACCTCGCTTGGTACTCCTTGATGTTGGCAGGATCACCACCACCCAGCTCCTTCAACAGTGAATGAGCCGTCGAGTTCCACGAGTACAGCCCATGCATAATTGTCCCTCCGAAACCCATCTTCTGCCCGGGCTCGGGATCAGCATGCAGCGGATTGTAATCGCCATTCAACCTGTACAGAAGCGCCGTCTCGGCGTTGGTCTGGACCTCAATCGTAGCATCAGGAGCCTTCCCTTTTGGTGGAGGGTAGTTCTCCGTAGCTGGACCCTTGGGACCCCCCCAGTTGCCCTGGCCAATGAAGAAGCCGCTGCTGGTGACACGGGTGTGCACCTCGCCAGACTCTACGTCTACAAGGTCAGTCTGCGTCTCGAGCACAGTACCGGGGCGACCCTTGTCGTAGACACCGATGACCTTCTGGCGGGTTTCGAAGTTGCGGCCGGCGGAGGTGGTTGGGAGGGGCTTGAGGAATTGGATCTTCCGCTGGCCGTCGACAACGCGCGTGTAGTCGAGTTTGGGGACACCGGGGATCTGAACAGCTTTGCTCTCCTTGTAGTAGTCGACTACTTCCTGGGAATCCTTCTTGAAGGCTGTGATGGGTCAATGATTGGGGCTGTAGGGTCAAGTAGCGGGACTTACGAAGGATGACGGGGTAGGTAGGGAAGACGGCGAATTTAGGATGGAACTCCTGTGTCTTGTCAGTA
Organism: Fusarium veterinarium; assembly: GCA_019191175.1. Taxonomy (NCBI): domain Eukaryota; kingdom Fungi; phylum Ascomycota; class Sordariomycetes; order Hypocreales; family Nectriaceae; genus Fusarium; species Fusarium veterinarium. The sequence goes on along the minus strand of JAHARR010000053.1, from coordinate 26,442 downwards.
CGAGCTCAGTGTTTCTAGGCAGGATCGCGACGGACGTAGAGGAAGTGTAGCTCATCAGCAGTAGCGCCGATGGTGTTGGCGAAAAGTAGGACATCGCGCTGCAGCCACGTAACCTTAACAGGCGGGTACTCAAAACCAACACCGGGACCTGACATAATGAGTGATTTAGAATGTGTGTATGTGAGTATGTGGAAGAACAATGGAGGAGAAAATAAAGAGGAGACAGATGGGCTATATACCCCGGACTTAATTAGTAGCCAAGTGGGATCAACCGAGGTTTGCGGGGTGTGGGGAAGGGTAGTTAGTCTTAGTACACCGGACTTGATTGGTAGCCTAGTAAAATAAACCGAGGCTTGCAGGGTATAGGGAAGGGAAGACATTCTTAATAATAAGCTATTGTAATTAATATTAATTAAAGTTTATAACTGCTCTTCTATTAATTACATAAGTATATATCTTAGTTATACAATAGTTTTATTATGGCTCTGGTATACTAAAATAGTCTTTTTAAAATTCGCTATATTACTACGTAAAATATAGATTTTAATTAAAATAACTATTAGACAAGGCTGTCTAGGGCCTAACGCCTTGGCCTGGATAGTAAGAACAAAATGTCTTTAGTTAATATAGTAAAACAGCATTTGAATTTCGATTTTCTAGTTAACACAAGGTGGGCTGATGAATTAACAAGGCACAGCCATTGATAAGCAGCTTATGATAACGTTGCGACTTAACAGCTGACATATGCGAAGATACGACAATTAGTCAGTCGCAACTTCTTCGCATCACGTAATCTTCAATTTGGAGCTGTACTTATAAGCAGGCCCAAAGAACTCAGTATTTCTATCAACAGAATAGCATTGAGATATCAAACAGATCATGACTACTACAAAAGCTCTTGTTAATATTCGCCCGGGCCATGCTGAGGTTCAGGATATTCCTGTGCCAGCGCTTGAGCCCGGTTACATTAGAGTCAAACCCACCGCGTGGGCTATCAACCCAGACGATGCTTACCACCTTGGCCTAGAAGGTGATGAGAGTTGTGTTGGTGCCGTTGTAGGAACGGACTATGCAGGTGTTGTTGTAGAAGTTGGACCTGGAGTGAAGAGGGACTTCAAAGTTGGGGACCGAATTGCTGGCGGTGTTAGCGGGCAGTATGTAAAGCCCTTGAGAGATTGGTATATGGCCAGTATTGACACATTTCTTTTTAGGAATATTCTGCGGAAACATGATGGTGCTTTTGCGCACTTGATACATGTTAAGGGAGACATTCAGATGAAGATCCCTGATAACATGAGTGACCAAGATGCTGCAACACAAGGCGTTGCGCTCATCACTATGGTATGCCAAAGTTCCTCCCATCCAAAATCGCATTCTCATGCACATTCTGTAGGGCGTTGGCTTATACCAGCATCTGCATCTTCCCCTTCCTGGTGCACCAGCAAAGGAACCCTTTCCTTTCTTTATCTATGGTGGCAGTACAGCCATGGGAATAGCCGCAATACAGTTTGCAAAGCTCGCTGGCGCTATAGTCATTACTACTTCGTCACCCGGAAATGCAGACTATGTCAAGTCCTTGGGAGCCGACCATGTCCTCGACTACAAATCCGAAACTCTGGTCGACGACATCCGCAGTTTATCAGGCGGAACTCTCCTCCACGTCTTCGACACCCACCCCAACTCGACCAGCACCGTCATATCCGCAGCAATCCTCCAACAATCCCCCACCGCAAAATACGTCTCCCTCAACCCCGGCCCCGAACACGAAGTAAGACGCCTCAACCCTCACGTCACCGCCGAATCTATCCTCGCATACTCAGCCACAGGTAATCCATGGATGTACGAGAATGAGTTTTACGAGGCTGTACCAGCAGATTTTGCATTCCAGAAGAAGTTTGTCAAAGTGGCTGAGAAACTCTTCGAAGAGGGGCTAGTGAAGCCGCCGCGCGTTTTTCTGAATAGAGGGGGGGGTGGCTTGGAGGGCGTTTTGAAGGGACTGGTTGAGATGAGGGAGGGGAGGGTAAGTGGCGGGAAGCTTGTGTATACGCGGGATTGAGGATTATTAATCCTTGAGTTTGGGATGTTGATCTTTGATGATCAGAATAACATTGACGTTAATTGAGTTAACGGATTAGATATTAAACATTACTAGTGACTAGCGTTTCTACTAAAAGGCCAGTCCTGCCGTCAAGCTCGTTATGCTATCTGAACGATGACAATCGTGAACCTGTGTAGGTGAAGTCGCAACCGTTGTCTCAACTGTCCTCACGATCCCACTTTGACTCATACTCATACGCCTTTGAAGTTCCATCTCAATGGAGCTGTCGCGGTCACCAGCCTGGATACGGGTCGTGTTGTTTCCGGGAAATGCTCCATGGACACCTGGATGGGAATGGGTGGCCGATGGCTTGGTTATGGTGTTTGTTGCCATGCTTTTTGCATGGTTGGCGCTGGAGTGATGGTAGTAAGCATTGTCTTTGCCTGTTGCGCCGGATGACCGGACGATCTTCGTGATGAGTTCGGCCATTTTCATTTCAATTTGGAGCTTGAGTAGGTAGCACACTGGGTGGAATGAGAGATAACTGTGGACTGTCAGTCAAGGTCTGCTGAGAATCGAGGCACTTACACCAAGCTACTTGGCAAAGACATGAGACCAACCAGCACAACCTGGAATATGTCAGTTGTTGAGAAGATCATGAGAAATCACTCTACTTACGTCTAATGAAAGAGAAACGAAAATTAGAAACAGATTCATCCGATAGAGGGGGATATACTTCGTCAACCCATTCTCAATAAGCCTTGACCGAACGAGATAAATGAAATATGCATTTAATGCTCCATCCACCAGCGCAAATATGACTTTCTCACATCTGTCCCAAATATTGTTCAGCCAGATCCATTGGTCATTGATCTGCAGGCGCGCTGGCATCCAAATGATAAAGACGCTGATGTTGACTGCTAAGATGATTGCAAATACGATCCATTTGAGACGCGTGGCTCGGCCTGGAACAACCATCAGGAGACCGAGTCGGTTAAGAATGATCTGAAGAAGGAATTGGACTTGAATGGCCCAAAACAGAGCTGAATTTTGTTAAGTGGTTGTACGTAGGTGAAGGGAGAGACGCACCAACGGAGAAGTAGAAGCCAAAGCTATATTACAATCAGTAAAAACGAACACTATGGCAGGAAGGATAACATAAACTTACCTTGAATCTATGTACTGCCGTTGAAACCCCCAAGCCAAACATCCAAGGACCATACTGCTGAACCAAACCACCCAGATCATAGCGACATAAGATGTCACCCGTCGACACCTCTTCCATGCCCTCCAACTCTGCTCCGATGCTTTGGCAACTGAAAACACTGCGACGCCTAGAGAAAAGCCCCAGAATATGCTGGCGGTATTCATGTCGACTTCTCCGGGAACTTCACGGACGTACCTGTCCGGTATTAAAAAGCCGTATTGACCCATATTGGAGATTCATGAATAAAAACAATAGAGAAATACGGCCAAACACGGGGAGACCCCATGATGAGGGGAATGGGTTTGTTAAATATTGCATGTTGCATTCTCCATTCCCTTGGCCATGGCCATCGGAACAAACACATGGCTATTGCACTAATAGATAGATCGAACTCAAATCCAGGGAAAAACTCAAAAGTCCAGCCCCAAGCAAACGATCAAGCCACATTACAGCGAGGCTTGTATAGATACCACTAGAACAAACAAAGGATGCGCTGTTTCATGTAGTTGGACTTATTCGGATAAAGGTAATTGACAGATCGGAGACAGAAACAGATCATGGCGCTGAGACTAAGACCAAGCCGGGCGTGGCTTCAGGGTTCCCCCAGATCTGCGGAAGGATTGTGATCGACGGCCGAACTTTGATAACCTATGGGATTGAGGGCCATGTGAAGGATTTATCGGTACTTGATTGATGGCTTTTAACTTACCGAGGTCAGCTTAAGGTATTACGTATGTTGGCATCAAGGTTGGTTTCTTATTGAAAGTTTGATGATGGTATTGCTAGGATGTAAGACGGAGTTCAGCTGATTGACATGCTGCAGGCGAAAAGTTTTATGTTGATCATTTCAGTGCTGAGGGCCTGCAGGTACAGGGAAAGTTTTGATATTGCCTGTTTCAAAACCAGCCCATTCTCAATTACCGCGTCTGACAGTTTCATGTAGAATGTCAATTGGTATCACAGTTCAAGAATAGGGACTGACTAAGTATCAGATGATGGATATAGCGCTAAATTATTATAACCAGGATCCATTAGCCCCGCTTGTAAGGCAGAGTCTTAACATCGTCAGCCAGGCTGACTTGATCTTACTCACCGTAATCACAAAAGATGGCCTCACCTGAAGAAATCGCAGGGAAATGGCTCCTCAGCCTCTGCAGCCGTAAACCCTCCGCAGAAAGAGATCAACTCCTCACCAATCTCGAGCAAATAAAACTCGACGAATTCTTCGCTCTGCATGGAAGATCACCCGTTTTCAAGACGTACCACGTCGAAGCCGTGCGTAGGTGCCTAGTCAAAGAGCTGAGGGTGGATTATCCGCTGGCGCGTGCGCTGCTGGAGAAGGATGATGCAGGTGATTTGTTTGTTAGGGAGAGGGATTTGTTGCAGGTTGCGATTAATAGGGCAAAGACTGATCCGGGGTTGTTGGGCGAGGACCCGAAAAAGTCGAATCCTGAGCTTTTGGAGATGGTCAAGTTGCTTATAGCTCATGGGGCGGCGGTGAATTGCTTTGATGACGAGGGATATTCGCCGCTTGTTTATACCTGTATCTTGGGGTATGAGGAGCTCTTCCGCTTCCTCATTGAGTCTGGGGCAGATATCTCGACGGTGCAGGAGCGCCGGGGGCCAGAGCAGCTTGTCAAGAGACGAAAGGCCGCCAACGCTGGAGAGCCTTTGGATCCTGCAGAAGATGAGCCCAAAGAACAGGTCAACCTTCTTCAGGTTACTCTTGACGCTTTGATTTCTCCCCAAGAGATCGTCGACATGACGTGGGTTGGTTGGCCTCCTGGTGTTAACTTCGACACACCCTTGTGGGATCTTGATATCGAAGCTTCCTGGGGTGGCATCATTATGTATCTTCTGGAGCAGGGTCTTTCATGTCCCAAAGATGATGCGGGGTTAGTGATGATGCTTCACATTGCTTGTCGCAAAGGAGCGCTGGAGTTTGTGAAGAAGCTTTTGGCTTATGGTGCCGCTGCTGATGTCGCTGGCCCAAGAATGGTTGATGGAGGACAAGGCGAGGGCTCGACTTTCGGAACAGCGATGCATGCTGCAGCCGCAGGTCGCAACATCGATATCGTTTTGGCTTTGATAGAACATGGCGAAAGTGCCAGCTGTCGTCGACACTGTATTTTCGACCACAGAAGCACAAAGGGAAATCTGACTCCCATCGAAGTTGCTATAGCATCAGATCGTTTTGGAAACGATGAAACTCGTCTCGAATTTCTAGAGGCGTTCATGGCACAGGCGAGCGATCTTGAAAGTTCTGACTACCAGGCCGTGCTGAGATATTGCGCGCAGAACAATGAGCTTGATGCAGCCAAACGGCTTTTAAGCAAGGGAATACGACTCGAAGAAGTGCCAACCTGGGTTTCAAGCGTTGATGTGGTAAAGTTGCTTGTTTCATATGGTATCAAGCTTGATCCGGGGGCGTTGCAGGAGAAAGCCCTGAAGAGAGGAAGACTAAGTCTCCTACGCTGGTGTGTTAGTGAGTACGGTGCATCGCTACCTGATGATCCCAAGTCGTGGGGGGAGATGGTAACGTGGCTTCTATCCTCTGGTGCAATGCATCATGAGAAGACAAGATATCTTATCACGGAGTATCCCGGTCCACATATCGACATGGTTCTCATCTCAAGACGACGTCTCCATCGTGAAAATCTCAAAGCAAAGAAGACGAGCTGGCTTCATACCTCTATCATCAAAAGTAATTTGCCGGTTGTCAAGATGTTGCTGGAAGCGGGGGCTGATGTAAAATGTCCTGGGTTATATGTTGATGCACCCACTGCGATGAGGAAAGGTGGTCGAGGGTCGTTCCGAGACGTTGAGGAGAGACTTGAGATTGTGAGGATGTTGGAGGAGAAGCTCTCCGGTGATGAGGAGTGGAGTATGCCCTCTTATGAAGAGGTGAGGAGGCGTGTTGCGCAGACCATGGCGCTTGAGAGGCGAGCTTGGGATGAGAAAATTGAGAGTATGGTCAAAGGTAGACAGGAAGTCCCTTACGCAACTCTGCAGAGCGTAGATGACTCAGTACCATCTTCTCCTTTGGGAGTCATTTCTTCAGCAGATGTTTATCAGCCTCTGAGCAGCAGCAGCTCCTTTCGACTTCTCGAACTCCTCCCGTCGAGCAATCGGACAGACCCTCTTGTCGGACGATTAGTCGATAGCGATATTACGTTTCAACCCGACTACGAAGCTCTTTCCTACGTCTGGGGAGACACAACACCAGTCAGGTATATCAACCTCGGCGATCAAGATATCTCAATCACACCAAACCTTCACTCAGCACTGATCCACCTACGATCTCCCGACACTGTCCGAACACTCTGGGTTGATGCCCTATGTATCAACCAATCTGTCCACGATGAACGAAACCAACAAGTCCGCATCATGGGTGACATCTACAAATCAGCCCGTCAAGTCGTAGTATGGCTCGGCGAAGCAGCCGATGATTCCCATCTCGTATTCCAACATCTCAACGACGAAAGTATCCCCGGCTCATTCCACAATGATTCAACTCCACCACAAGATAAACGCCACGCTTGGAGTGCCCTCGTCAAAAGACCGTGGTTCTTCCGCACATGGGTGATCCAAGAAATCGCCCTTGCGAAAAGAGCCGTCATGATGTGTGGAGAGGACTCGACGCTGTGGAAGAACGTTGATGTGAGTTGGAAGCCAGACTTTTCAGGTGGTGCGAAGGGACTGTCGACTTCGCGTGGCAAAGAATGTGATCACCCGATCGAGGGGTTTGATCCGGATAGTCACGTTCGGAGTCTGAGACTTCTTAAGGTTGGGAGTGATCCAATGAGTATTCTGAGGTATAGTCGCGTTTGTCAGACAACTGAGATTCGGGATAAGATCTATGGTATTTTGGGTTTATTCAAACCAGGTTTCATACCCGTTGACTATGATCTACCAGTGGAAGATATCTTTCGTCAGTTCGCACAGGCTGTGCTCATTCTCACTAAAGATCTTCGTATCCTGAAGCATCTCGGTGCAAAGCAGAGCTATCCAAATCTTCCATCCTGGGTCCCAGATTTTACAGACACTTCGACCACTAGTCTCCCTGAGGAGCATTGGTATGCACCGTATCGCAAAGACGCGGAAGGAAACTACGATGTTCGGTGTACAGACGGAACACAACATAGTTTTCCTCGTGACAGCCTTGGTAGGGAGTATCTCCCGGGCTTAACGTTTTCGAAACATGGAAGTTTGACGATCAAGGGAAAGATGGTCGACACGGTTCGGGAGGTTGGACCTGAACTTGAAGCTGGTGTTTGTCACGCACCGGGGACTGAGGGTTTTGCTAAGGTGATGAAAGAGTGGGAGACCTTGACTGCGAAACTGGCTCCTGAGTGGAAGGCTCCTGAATCTTCAGTGAGCGAGGCTTTTGCGACGACACTTACAGCAACTCATGGCTCTGAGCTCTTCAGCGTTGGCGTGGGATTCACACAGTGGTATCGACACTGCGGCACCGGTATTCTCGAATCAGCCGATCCATCCGTGTTTCTTCGCGACCACGAGTTCTATCTCTGGTGGCTAAGTGTCGGGAAAGAGAAGGAAGAAAAAGACCCCGACTCAACATCTGAAGAGAAGCCAGACGAAGAACCCGAAGCTATTGGGTATGATCTCAGAGAGTTCTCTGAAAAGTTCACATCTGCAAGCTATGGTCGATGTCTTTTCACTAGTGAGAAGGGGTCGTTGGGACTGGCGAGTCCGAGAGCTAAATCGGGGGATCGAGTTGTTTACTTTCCTGGTTCGGATGGACCTTTTCTGTTGAGGAAGAAGGAGGGTGAGGGGTGGACCTTGGTGAGTGACTGTTATTTGTATGGGCTTGATTTGGACATGCTGTTTCATGATGCGGAGCATTTAGTTGAGGATTTCGAGATCTACTGAGGTCAGTTTAGAGTAACAAGTATCTCTTGCGGGCAGATGCAACTATGTAGATGATTACGGGCCACAAGTTTAAACCTTAGGCTGTCAACACAGATAAGGAGTACAAAATCTGCGGGCAGATGGATCTGAAGCTGAACCCTTGTTGTTTTCTCGAACGCTCGTGATTCATTGCTCTTGTTTCATATGTACAACAGCCACAAATGATGTTCGTAATGATGTTCTAGCTCGAACACTGGGGACACAATTTTAGTCTTGAACAAGCGGAATGTCTTCAAAAACATCGTATTTTACTCAAAGGCAATTGCAGTATTGAAACCACTCTTCCTTGGATTTGAAATGGCTGGCACCTGGAGTTTCATGCGCCAGTGGCTGTTCATCAGTCACTGTCCCTCATCGAATCACAGGCCTGGTAGCGAACAATACCGTTTGTGCCCGAGTCACTAGACTAGAGTGAAAGTGGTAAAGATTGAGTGCTATGCCGCTGGAAATCCATTGCCAAAGTCACAGTCCTTGTCTATTCCATCTCTCAAGAGTTCGTGGTGTTGTGATTTATCTTTGACAGTAGGCCAGATAACTCCTTCAAATTCCAACCCTTCGGCTGCTTCGGACCTGTGTCACGTTCTGTCCAGGATCCAAAGAAGTTTGTAAGTATTTTGGCAAGGAGAATTGTTTGGACTTTATCCATCCACTATAATAGTGGGTTCCAAGAGGACGCGACTCCTGGAAGAGACCTTTTGGACTTAAAACTTGACCGTTGAAAAATTAACCACGAGGCTTAATAAGTAGTCCAAGGTATTTACTATCTATCTCGTGTCAAAAATTGAAGGACTGGTGGCATTTTGCAAAACGTATTAGTCTATCCGGTAGACGTAATGTTCGCGTAGAGTCACTATCCATAAATTAAAACCACCAGATATAAACTATAGTCTCCTAGAACTCCTTATCCTGTCAATCGCTGGCAAACCTGGCACAAGGCGCAGCTATGAAGCACTAAATCTTCTCCTAGGTTTTCCATAGTATTTGCTATCTTCATATGAATTACACTATCCTCAAATTTAGGCTAATGTCCACCGCTCAGTGATGGGCTGGGGAGAGCCATGCTAAACAAGATTCATACAGGAAAGACAGATAACCCTGCCATTAAAGAGTCCACACAAAAAGAACTTTCTCATTCCCAAACCTCATCCTAGACGCCAATATCCTTACCTTTATCTCCTGTAAGTAAGTCTCCTTGGCACATGGACTCCGACTCATCCTAGAGCTCCTATCCCAGTCTCTCTAGAGCATTCATTCGACGCAAGTGTACCTCAACAGCCAATGTTACCGTTTTTCATCACCCCTCACACGGAAATTTGCTCCTGAGATTCCCTCAGTTCATATCCAGATAGTAACGCCCATTTTCATGTCGACGAAGAAGTGTATCTCGCACCATCTTCTAGGTGGTAGCGATCTGCGTCACCATAGGCTCGTCGTATTCTTCGGGCTCCTTTACATCTACCCAGCAGTGATGTGGCTCATTCTTCGGCTCTGTTCCCTCCCGAATGATCCAGACGCGAGCGATGAACTGGGGATCACTTCCGCCAGGAAGTCGACGGCTGACCGCGTGATGATTGTAGCCCAGCCGATGCACAATCGGCTCGACTTCGTGCCATGCCAGCGGGGTGAATTGGACCTTGTGGGTATGTGTATGGTAGCGGAAGCCAGCCCATTTGCCTCCCAGTGAGCGAGTACCGCGACTATACCCATATAGCCCAATGAATGGCCGGTCTAGCGGTTGCATAAGGACAGCGTTCTGATCAACATGCGAAGCGATATCTTCTGGCTGCGAGATAAGGCATCCGTGGTTGGTGGAAAAGACAGAGGGTGGGAACTCCCAAGGGATTCCTGTGTCAGCCTCAATACCCTTAGCTTTGAAGTATCGCGAGGCAGCACGATTGTGAGGCATAACACGGTTGAGGCCCCACGACTCGCCGTTTTCGCGTGGTGCTACAACATCCGGGCCCTCCATTTGGAATCCGGAAATATGCCACATTCGGTTCATCATTGAGACTGATACTACGGCTTCCTCCAAGAAAGGAAAGTGAGAGAACATAGGAAGTTCCGTCTCGAAAGGCACGTCTAACCACCGAAGAGTGTTCGCAACAGTTTGTGCTCGGTTGGTTCGGGAAACTATCGACATTAGCGATTTTTTCATTCACGGTTGTTCATGACTTACTAAATCCGGAGGGGTCCTGTGACCGGGCCTGCATAGGGAATGGGCTATGGGCGATCAGACGACGGATTGGTAGGGCGCTGTCGTCAACTTCGTAGCCCGCCACCTTCATGGACTGAATCCATGAATTGTTCGGGTTCGGATTCGGAAGCGCCATCCAAAACACAACTAGAGAATCCCGCATGGGATCCATGGTAAATTTCGTCTTTCCATCGTCGTTATTGACGGCCTTGATACAGTGAACCATTTCAACCACCTGCTTGAATTCCTTGGACACGCACATTAGATTCTCTGCGGCGACGTAAGCGGCCTGTGGGTGAATTCTGTGATCCACTGGGCTAGCCATCGGTGGGAGTACGTAGCGCAAGATTTCTACCTTGACCTCCATGGGGAGTTGAGAAAACGGAAACAGCATCTGAGAGAGTTAGTATTAAATATGACACGAGAAACGACAAGTTGTGAATGAGGATGATATCAAGTTAAACTGATAAGGAATGATGACTTACTGTGATGCGGATTGGAGGTTTTCGTTGGTGGTGCTGTTGATATCGAGGTGTAGATCTCAAGGTCAAATCGTAGGCAAAATGGTTCATTTGGTACGTAGATGGAAGAAGGGTAAAAGTTTGCTAGTGAGAAGTCTGTGCCGAACGCGTGGCGTGATCAAACGAAGGCGATTGTCGCGAGGAGGAAGATGTTAAGTTTTCGGTAGAGCCAAGAGGGGGGTATCGTTGACGTTCAGATGCGGAAACGAATTGATCAAGAAGTTGTGGACAATTCTCCAAAGTCAACAGCGATGTGGCATGTGATAACTAAACGTCTTCCGTGGAAATAGCAAGACACTACAGAAGACTTTGTGTCCTGCAAATGAGACTAGGTAAAAATGTACGTGTTTGAGATCGAAGAGGATGATACTGTGTAAAGGAAGAGGTAATTGTTGATGGGTGGTACTCTGAGAGAGTTGGCCCTGTTCCTTGACTTAAGTAAGTTGATGGACAGTTCATGTGATACCAAGAGCTAATATAATGGAAGTCTTCAGCTCTGATATGTGATAGATAAGAGACTTCCCTTGTTACCCCAAGACTTTTGATGATAGAAGAAGGAAGGAAGAAATTATTGGTGGAAGGGTAAGGTAGTCAGTTGCGCGTGATATGTTTGGGGATGATGTTGGTGTGTGGAGGAAGAAAAAGGAAGAGTTGATCGGATTTGAAGTGTGAACTAATAAGAGACCCAAAACGTGGGAGAAGGGAGAGTGTCCATTGCCACTGGCAGTGGCTCGAGTGTTTGTTTGCCTGGTCGTTGTGTGAAGCTGGCAGTGGAAGGGAACAGGATGCAGGGCTGGGGGTGCTGCCTGGTCTGCCAGCCTCATATTCCATCTGAGGCCTTGTGATGGTGAACCATCCCATAATTGAAGATGGCCAGAAGTTGCTTCTGAGAACAGGATCAATACAGCCAATGGCATGAGGAGAGACGGTTGTGATGCTCACTTGTAGTGACAAGTTTCTTGAAGCTTCACATTGAACACCTCAGTCGAGAGATTTTATGGCAGTGCAGGCTTGAACAGGACTCAGGGACATTGGTATGAGCATTGCGGCGAAGAACATACGATATAAAGTCTCATACTTCAGTTCTTCTGTATTGTAGGTAGTGCCAGAGATGGCACAAATGGCAATCATCGGTCGTCTAATATTCTCACATGGCAAATCATTCTATCAACTTAACATCTTCTTCGTCTTCAGCTATGTTCAGTCTTTTCTTTTGCTCTTACCGAGTTGCCTGTGAACTCTCATGCCGCAATCTTTCTGTCCTTCGTCTTAACTGATCAATGCCATATCAATATCGACCGAACTAACAGGCTAATAACCGAGTACACCAAGATTATCTTCTATACCACTATCATGCTGGCGCAAGTACGACTGCCTGATCACCATGACCTGAGTTGACCGGGAACACGAAAGCCCTGATCGATGTCCCTCGAGTTCATGCTAATTCGCAGTTCACGGAGGCATTGGCTTTGGCGTAGGTCGCACAGGTCTTCGCTCACCAGAATGAACGCACCAAATGTCCTGTTCAAGTGCCTTTCGCGAGGCGTCGCTAGACATATGGGGCAGCTGTGAAAACATTACTGGAGCCAATTTCTCGGACAGGTACTTTGTAGACTGCTTGGCATTCCTATTGCGTAATTCCGAACGGTAAAGTATAATCAGCCATCTAATCCGGTATGGTGTAGTGGCTAACATTTCGCGCTCTCATAACCTGAGAGATCAGTACCGCGGAGCCCAGGGTTCGATTCCCTGTACCGGAGTTTCCTTTTGCACTTTTAAGCCATGTTACTTTTTATCGACAATTAATTGCATCATTTTTGCTTCACTTCGGCTGATCAACTCAGTTTGTGTCGCAGGTAATTGATTCGTCTTGAGTAACTAACATGCACGTCAGACTGGGGAGGCATGGTTGTGTGAAGCAGTCTGAATATTGCGAAAGAGACCAAGTATTGACATATCTACTCTACCATCTCTATATCCTTCGATTCCTGCTTAAATCCTGCCATTCTTCCATAAACTCTGGTCGATTTCAAATCATCATTTCATCATCCAATGTCTTTTAGTAGACATAAAAGACCTCAGTCTCGCTATCCTGAGCACGGAGCTTCTGGTTTCGCCTCTTGAGAATAATCTTAGCAACCCAAGCAAGCGCAGCAGTACCAATACTGAAAGCCGCACTGCTCGACATGGCAATAGCATATCTGGGCTCATCACTAGAAGGCCAGAGATAAGGAGTCCAGATGAAGCTAATGTTCATGATCATAGTAACCATGCTGATGGCAACTGCCTTCTTCTCCTTGGTCTGACCGCAGACAGAGCCGCACCATCCGAGGATGAGACTGTTGACGGCGTAGGTTCCGATGGTGAAGATGACCATGCAGACGTAGCGACCGGCGGTGTTGAGAGTAGCGGCGGCAGAGGCGAATCCGATGACTGCGACGGTCTTGGAGGCGGTGATGTGCCAGGTTCGCTCGTTGTACTTTCCTGACATCCATGAGACGAGAATGGTGCTGGCGCCGGCAATGAGGTAGGGAGGGCATGTGAGGACGAGAGTGATGGTAGTGTTGAAGCCGAGAGTCTTGACGACAGTGGGGAACTAACCTGTTAGTAGTTGACCCAAATTGAGGGGTTGAAAGACTTACAAAGTTCTTGAAGCCGTTGGCAGCCAAGTGGAGATGAGCCATGGCACAGAAGATCCATACCATAGGGTCCTTGGCAGCCTGCTGAAGACCCTTCCAGGTGCTGGTCTCACCCTTGTTACCCACAGTATCGAGTTCCATACGGTTATGCGCCAACTGTCTCTCCTCCTCAGTCAACCATCGAGTAGTAAGAGGGAAATCAGGGAGGACAAAGTAGCCAATAACAGCAATCACAAAAGTAACAGCACCCTGAAGGATGAAGAGCCACTTCCAACCAGCAATGCCAGCGACGTCATCGAGACCGTGGAAGATACCAGCAGCGATGAGACCAGCGAAAGCAGTGGCGAGGATGTTTCCGGTGTACAAGATGGCGATGCGGGTTGCGACCTCCTTGCGGGTGTAGAAGATGGAGAGGAGGTAGACGGCGCCGGGGTAGTAGGGTGCTTCGGTAAGACCGAGGAAGAAGCGGGTGAGGAGGAGGCCCTTGAAGTCTTTTGCGACGGCGGTGAGGGCGCTGACGACGGCCCAGAGCATCATCATGATACCCTGACGGGTTAGTCTTTTTGTAACCGGGAGTGAGTGGGAGAGAGGCAGCTTACCATGTAGCGAGAGGGGCGGGTGCGAGTGAGGAACATGTTGGAGGGGATTTGGCCGAGGATGTAACCGACGAAGAGGATAGAAACACAGGTTTGGTACTCTGCACATTGTTAGTCAAGACCTTGAAGGTGTGACGGTAGGGCTTACCAGTTCCCTTGAGGTTAAGATCCTCCTCAAGATCATTCAGACGTGCAAGAGCAATAGCATTGCGATCAAGATAGTTGAGCCAGTACATACTCCAAAGCATAGGCTATTAACGTCAGCACACTGATCTCCTTTGTATCAGTAATCAGTCACTCACCATCATCCACCGATCAAGCTTCTTCACAAGAGCAATCTCCTTGGGATCAGTCTTCTCATGAGCACCAGAGTAATCAATCTTCTCAACTTGAGGGATTGCCTTCTCAGGATACTCATTCTGAAAGATCTGGGGCTCGACGTCCCTGATGTCGGTCTTGTCGTCACGTTGGGCCATGATGAATTACAAGTCAAGAAGAAGTTTATAAGATGTGAGAGGTAGTTGGGTAGTCAAAGCGATCGACTGCCTTGATGAGAACAAAATAGTGGGCGCTTCAAGGACAGTTATATAGACATTTCTTGACAGCGACCGAAACCTGGGGATGCAGTGATCATCCCCCAAGTTCCCCATGGCCTTGACCATCCCCCGCATTGCGGGGTGCAGTGTAGGAGTCGGCAATTCCGTAGACATGAAATTCGGAGGACAGATCTGGGAAGTAGAGATTAAGTTGGTCTAGACCTAATGGCCCGTGTGGAACCTCGCCAAGAACTTGGGGTAGTACTCGTCTTGCGAAAACAGGGATGAACTAGCTGACAACACTGTCATGGTGTTGTGTGTCATTGATCAACAGATGGTCTGCGCTTCTAGTATACGAGCAGGTTTATCACAGCGCTAGAAAACGTTGCCAAGATGGGTTAAACCATTATGGATAGTAGTTCCGAGCGTTTAACAGGTTGATTAAGCTTTGAGTTATTCAGCTAGAGAATGCTTCTTTTCTTCTAGAAGAATGGTCAACCTCAGTGGCGTTTATCGTCACGAGCCGTTAGTCTTCTCTCTTATTGGGGAATATCGCATGCACTGCCTCCCTGAAGACCTCCAAATCAGCCCTCACATTAACAAATCAAGCCTAGCCAGGTAGACGAGAACTCCAAGTCTGTTCCCCACCGCTAAGAGTGCGGGATTTCCAGAACTGTACGCCCGCAGCAACAAGGCCATACCGAACAGGGAAGGAGATTAAGCTTAACGGTTAAGGTTGCGGAGTAGACATGGGGTAAAAGCAGCAGGGATTCAACAGTAAGTACCGTTTCCCCCGCGTCATTGCAGCTCACGATGAGAGAGAGTAAGTTGTTAGATGATTGTTTTGGTAATTTGTATCGTTTTGCATGATTCATTAGTTGTTGGCCAAGAGTGAGGGTGGTAGTTGTCTCCGCATGTTGAAGGGAAAGACTGGCTTGGCTACTCCGCTGACTAGACTACTTGGCTGCCTCCGCACCCTTTTTGGCCAAGGAGAGGAGTCACCTTGGCTGCTCTCCTCATTATTGAAATCACCTCCAAGAGATAATTAGCTGTAAGTGAATCGTCGATTCAGCCTTCAATCTCCCCCAGCGTTGCGCTATCAAACTTACGCAATGACAATAATACAGCTACCTAAAGTACGGCATGTGGGCTGCTCAATGCAACCGTAAGCCCATCTCACAGCATCAACAGGGATGTGCCAGAGATTGGGTCACGAATACCACCCTAACCCCTCGTACCAAAACTTGCAGCCTAGAAATTCGGAGCATTGCATCACAACATCGTAGCGCCTGTATCAGAACCCCCTCTTGGCGAGTCCAGACCGTTCCGAAGATTCCCGCTCTAGTCCAACAGCTAGAGTGTCATATCTGCGGGGGGATCTTGCCCGCTGAGGGGGTTGGGGGCTGTCTACTCCGCGAACTTTGCACTAGCACTTCACTAACACTCCACTAACGATGCTCCGCCACTGTAATTATCCAGTGATACGCCGGTGAAATGATGCTAGGGTTTGGTTTTAAGCACGCTGATCTTGCAACCAAGTTGTTTTCTAGAAGAATTGCCGCTTCTTAATGCATTCTAGTCATGCATGTGCTTAGCCCTATTCAGACAAGCATTCCAGTAGCCGCCTGCACTATCGACTCGACGCCCGCTCCTCGCACTTCAGTGTCAAATGAAAGGCTCGAGATAGCCCGCCTTCCCGGATTCTTTTCGATAGGATCTCCCACTAGACGTCTTCTCGAAGGATTCACCGCTTGGTGATTGGTGTCTTACAGATCTGCACCATCCCCAAATGTGCTGTGACGTTGTTCCACTTTATGGCGTTGGTTCGCTCTGGGGTTTAGTCTTAGCTTTTCCTAGATATCAGCTATTTCAGCTAGAACGGGGAGTGATTAGCTTACCCCGCAAGGGTATCTCACTGTGATAACTGGGGATGATGAGCACAGACAGTTTACTAACGGTGTTTCTAAGCGAAGCTATCGGCGCAATTACTGGATTGGTCTGAGTATGCTGTTGGTTTGGACTTCGGATGCTTACGGGGACTCGTATTCTTGGCACGTCATCCTTGAGACGGAACTCTATTGCTCCAGGGTTGAAAGACTCAATGCGACCTTGGAGGAATGTACATTTCCGTAGATTGGTTGCTGGAAGGTGTTTGGAATGCGCTTGGGTTCCTATTTCATCCGATGAGGCTCTGGTGTCAGATTCAGCGTCGTATAGCGTGGATTTCGCTTGGCTTCTTGGGGAAAAGAGTCTCGGGGGCTACTATTGGGATCCCGCCAGTACTACGGGGATTCAGCTCTCGTGGTCCGGATGGGGTCGGAACCGAGGCCAAGAAGCAAGGGGAGATAGCGCCAACAATAATGCATGTTATCACATAGATATGAGTTGGGGAATGACGGCTTGGCTTGAACTTGGGGAAGTTTGACATCCTACTCTTCCCGATGAAGGCTGATGAAGCTCATTCTAACTTGGTGATGTGATAGGTTGGCCTCATTTCAATTCTTATCAAGCCTCGCCTGGATTCAGGTCAAGATAATAACACGGCTCAGTATTCCGATTCTCTTGCTTGCCAAGGCAAAGCCTGGTTGGAAATCATGGTGATATGGAAGTTCCACTCATCTGTCAGACAAAGGAGTCAAGAAGCCCTGAGGAACTAGGCTCAGAGCAGACTGTTGATGTTTGGTGGTAGCAAGTCTATGCGTCTTACGATGTACATCAATGGAGCAAAAGGAAAGCGGTTGCATCCGAGATCGTCCATCAGTGGATATGTGTCGTGCGCATTGCTTGGTTCTTTCGGATTTCATCTCTTAAATCAGGGTTTTTCTATTTAAGTCTTTCATTATAAATACGCAACCTCGCCTCTAGGAGTCTAATATCTTCAGTTCTCAACGGGAGTTCACATCATGTCAAGGAAGAGGCTCCTCACCTCAAACATCTTTCAAGTACGGTCCTCTCGGTGTTTCTTCTCGCAATACTCAAGTTTGGGTAGAATGCCCGCCAGGGGCTACTCGAGTGGCGCTGCCTAATGTGAGTTCCATGTTCGAGACTCCGAGCTGAGATGTCGAAGCAGTGCATGTTACCCTCCAACTTACGGCACATTCATAACTTGGATGCCATGCAAGCCATAAAGTCTTCTCGACCATCACTACGCCCCTTGGTGGGTGGCCGGGTTGCCCGCCGATATTTGATTGTGTTTAGGGGAAGCTAGTGGTCGCGCAATCCTTCACCACTCTTGACGCGCAGCCTTCACGATACAGAAGCCTGTATCCAATAATACAGCTACCTTTCATAGCGGTCAGTTCTTTTATGTCTGAAGGCAGTCTTCTTGAATGGTAGCATGAGTCTCGTCAAGTCACAAGGACCGAGGGCTTCGTATTGAAGTGCCCTTCGACGACATCAACGATGTTCTGAAGATGCTCTCATCATCTTCAGCAGTCAGCTGGCACGTACTGATGCTGCAGCTCCTTTTTCACCCTTGTTCAGTGGCTCATTGCCATCCTAGATGCCCAGGCCCTGTGACCGTAGGGAGTCAGCAACCCTCCTTCGTAGAGAGCTAGATGTTTGGCCACTCTCGCTCATTGGGTGTCAGAGGTCTCTGCAGTCACACAAACCAGGTTCCATGATGTGGCCACCGTCCTAGTACCAGTAGTGTAGTGTTCCGTCACCATCAGTGGTTGTTCTAGGCCTGTTTACCTGTTCAGGGGTCTGAACACGTCTAGTTCAGCTCGCCACGACCACTGGCTTGTTTCGCAGATGCGTAAAGGTGTGCAAGAAGGTTCATCCCCTGATTCCATTATCTCACTCTCTTACTCCCATCATATCTTCCATTGTCACTGCCTTGATAGGGCGCTCTTGACGCCCGCTAAGACCGCTGCGTCGACATCGCAGACTAAATAAGCCATAAAGCAGGGAGGTCTCGTTGGCCAATCGACGCGATTTATTAAGTTCCATCTTCTCGTATACAGTTACATAGCTATCTTGCTAACAACATACCGATGGCCAGAAATACTAAGGAAACTGCTGTCGCGCCATAGCAGCTGCAGTGATAAACTTGGTGCTGGATACAAAAGCACACCTATCCGGAGGAGTCTGGCTTTTGGTGAGGTCCCAAAAACGTGAACTCGCCACCCCATACTGCCAAGCTAGCCCATCTTCCATTCGAAACAAGGGTCCTCCTGATGCTCCGCACTGGCAATCTGCGTCAGTCAACAGCCGGTCGCCAGGAATGTCGCAAGAGGTATAACATTTCTCCACTGTTATTCCATCCTGTCTCAGAGGTTTTCCTTTGTCGTACAAGAATTTATTAGGAAATCCCACGTGTGACTACTTAACATTAGCTTTCATTCATTTGTTCTGTTCTCTTTTTACTCACAAATGGTTGCTTGTTCATCAGTGTCTTTGTATCGAATTCTTTTACCCCGAGGTACCCGTGTGTCTCACCCATTCGATCCGCGAGGATCAAGATAGCCCAGTCGTTCAAGAGTGCACAATTAAATTTCTCTTTTCCATCTTTGGGGGCTTTTTGACATTCTAGACCGTCCAGAGTGATGACGTCCGTCGCGTACGATGTCCCTCCGCTCCGGCCCTCAAAAAAGTTGGATTCAAATGAAATACTGTCGGCTAATTTATCCCCAAAGCAGTGCCTCGCTATCAAGACGTGTCGTGGACCAACCAGAGATCCACTGCAAGTTCTCGGCTGAGCATTCGCATATGACTTTGCGCCCAGGAGAACCCTCCCGAAGGCATAGGCGGGGTATTGTATGTTATTCCACTCATACCTGTCGTCTTTTACGAAGTCTGGTAGTTTGCCGGACGGGTAGGCGACCACCTGGCCGATGTCTGGAAGGTCGCGCCGTTGGTGTGGTCGATGTGGAGGGACGGGTTTGCCGGCGAAGTTGTCGAGCTGGTGCCTTGGGACAAGGTGGATTTTCGGGATAGGGCCGACTTGGGGGGTAATACGTGGGTGAATCTCTACAGTTGACTTGTTTGCGGTGGTTGCTGGAGGTGCTGGGGGGATGGGAGGCGGGGGGGGAGGTGGTGGAGGGGGGCTGCGAGCGTGAAGTGTGTTGTCGCCCGGGACAGGTGTCGCGAACACTTGGTTGCTGAGGGTCAAGATGGCGATATTGAACAAGGTGAAAATCATCATCTTGTAGCGTACGTGTTTGTAGAAGAGAAGACTTTTTAGTGGCAGCTGTTTGATCGACGGGTACACGCATATTTATTCCCCTGGAAATTAAGTTAGGGCTTTTTCGAACTCGTGTTGCAAGCATAATACACTTTGAAGTTGTGGACGAACCTTGTGATCATACGGCCGTCGTACAAATGGACTCATTTAACCAAGCACTCATCATGCTACAAGACGACAAGACCGTCAAGTTTAACAAAGTAAACCTTATCGATATCTCGGCAAGTTAGACCTAGGCCACAGCCTGGCAGAACCGTGATTTGTCTTTCAGCAGTCTTCCATTCCGCTGACACTTTGGGCACATTCCCCATCAACTTGCAACCTTTGTCCAATTGAGGACACTTTTCCAATGCCCCCATCTCCCGCCCAGCTGCTTCCCATTCCTTTCGTGGCCAAGTCAGCCACAGCTCTCAGTGACAAATGGCAAAATCTATGGCAAGCCTCCTCGTCTCTGTGTGTAAGAAGCAGAAGTTAGAGCCCCTCTTCATCCTCTATATTGCATAAATTATTAACCCGCTTCTCATACTGTTGATTGGTGGCCCAGAATAATACCTCACCTTGTTCAGTCCGCTTCTTGATGAGTCTGCGTCATTTTCCTCTTCATTCATTCCGAGCCAGTTTACCATCAAGCAACTATTGATACGCCTGCATAACGACTGCTTAATGATGAGTAATTGTCCATAAGAGGGCCACTTCAATTACGTAGAAAGCTTGCATTGTACCATTCGTAAGCTGTGCCCTAATATTCCAAACTCTATATGGCTTTGGTCCACGTGAGTCCCAAAGGGACGCGAGTAAGATGGTTTTTGAGCATTAAAGTCGTGTTAGCTCATTCTACTTTCATGAACGGGTTGTAATCACTTTTTCACTGCAGATTCTACTCCCAGCTCTCTGCTTTTCTGCTACGTGCTTTCAGCCTTAGACGTGTGACTTGCGGTTGAGGCCTGTGGCTGAGAGCTTATAATCACTACACAGAACTTAGTGCTTTCAGCCTATCAGAAGACAATATACCTCTTCTTAGCCTTCATATTGAGGGAAAATGGCTTAATCTATTGAATCAACTATTGAGAGCTCCTTTAAATTATTAGAACAGCCATAGCATTTTGCTTGCCATATCTGCCCTCCTTGTCCTCTGAGGTTCTCTTTGCATTTTCTCCACCTATATTCCCATGACTCCATCACTCCTTCATGATAACCTCAGTGTCCTGGAGGTGCTTGACGAGATCGGCTGGTCCAGTGCTTGAATTCGCTTGAACATTGCACACTGGCCATGGTGAAGCGGTAGTCCCTGTTCTGTGATATGTAAACGTAACACCCATTGTGTTAAATCAGAAGTGTATTTTCTAACCTTAGGACTGACTTATAAACTTAATACCGCTACCACCTTTTAATTACTCCAAACCATCTTCTCAGCCCCGATGGCACTAATATATATATTATTATAAAACCTTTAGCTAAACTTTACTTATGCATTAGTATTTATTAATAAATCTAAAAGCTATATGCCTTACTTATAGGAAGTTAAATATGCCTTATTTAAGCTGCCTTTAGTTATTAGAGCTTTCTCTATAATATAGCCTCTATGGTAGTTATCCCCTTAGTAAATTACTATTTATATATTAATTAAGGATATAATCTAATCCTTATTTTTCCTAATTAGCTTTATAGCCTCTTCCCTCTTATTCTTAGCTAATCTCTTTAGCTTATAAAGGACCTTATATAAGGCCTTCTTTTCTTATTAGGTAACTTAAATAACCTCTAAAGGGAATTTATTTTACTTAGTTATATAAGTAATAATATTATAATTAAAAAGAGCTAGCTAAATAAGGAATTAACTATTAAGCTTATTATATTCCTTTATATAAATAAATTTCTATATAGCCTTATTATTATAATTCTAGCAGTTATATTATATATACCCTATTATTTTTCTCTAATTATAAAAACAAACTTACTATCTTATATTAAATTAACCTTCTAATACTTTTAATCTAATAATAAGATAAGGACTAATAACTTTTATTTAATAGTCTTATAAATTAATATATAAGTAATATTAGTCCTAAAGAGACTAACCTTAATATACTATTAGTCCTTATAAAGACCTCTAGTATATATATATTTATTAGCACTTTTATAAAACTTAGCTTACTAACTATTAATAAAGTATCTTTATATTAATAAGCCTTATATATATTACTTAATTATTAAGAGATATAATACTTTATATTACTTAGTATTATACTTTATATTATTTATAAATATAAACCTAATATAAATTAGTTTACCTATTTAAAAACCTAATTATTATATATTAATAGCTCTTATTTAAATTATATTATATAATACTAAGTAATATCTATATAATAATACTTACTACTTTAAACTGCCTTTTAATTATAAAATATACTTAGTATTTTATACCCCCTAAAGAAGTATAACCCCTTATAAAAGAACTATAAGAGGTATTAATAGAAATAAATAAGGAGGATAAGATATAAAGTCCTCTTATTTATTTAAATTCTTATAAAGATAAAGTCTAGAAACTTAAGAAAAGGCTTTACTACTTAGGAAAATAATATAATACTCTCTTAAATAATACTAAGAATAATACTAAGATTATATAGGATAGGATTAAGGCCTTAAAAAAGAAGGTAGTTAACCTTATTAAGATTATAAAGTTACTTAGAAAAATAGCCAAGAATAGCCAGAGGTTATATAAGGAATATATTAAGTATATTATAGTTTTTATTACTATTAGAAAAAACCCTAAAGAAATCCTTAGACCTTATTAGCCTGATTTATTTAATAGTAATACTAATAAATTATAAGGATTCCTTATTAGTCTTTAAAGCTATTAAATATACTACTTAATTTAGTTTACTATTAAAAAACTATAAATTTAATATAAAATAGGATTCCTTAAGGATAAAATATTATAAATAATAAAACCTATTATTTATAATTATATTAATAACTTACCTAATAAATAAAAGTAAATAACTAAATATATTTATAAAAAATATAAATATTTTAAATTTAAACTTAGAAATACCTTTAGGATTATAAATAAGAAATAAATAGCAGAAATAAAGATTTAATAACTTAAATAAAGAAGATTAATTATAAACTACCTAGTTAAATATTACTATTAGGCAGCTAAATTAAATTAAGATAAAAAAGCCTATATAATATAAGTATACTTAGGACTTAAGTCTAAGGTTAAAAATACTATAGTAAATATTAAACCTAAGCCTAAGGATTTAAATAAACTTATTAGTATTACTATAAAGATTAATAATTAGTAATATAAATAATATAAGGAAAAATAAGCTAAGAAATATAGAGGATTATATAATCCCTAATAGAATACTAAATAGTAAAATACTAATTAAGGATATAAGAAATATATTAATACTTAATATAAAACTAAGCCTAGACCTATAATTCTTAGGGCTATATAATAAGATAATAATAGAAAACCCTATAATATATTTAAGACTAAATACTATAACTATAATAGGATAAGATATATAGCTAATATATACCTAAAACCTAAGAAACCTAAAGACCTAAATTAAGGTAAGTAAATACTAGGAGTAATTAATAAATAAGACCCCTAGATAGTTATAAAGACCTAAGTTTTAGGTATAATATAAAGCACTTATAATATAATATAAGGCACTATACTATAAGGAAGTATTAGGCCCTAAGTAAGATAGTACTTATATTTTAATAGTATAGTTAGCCTATTATAAAATAACTTCCTAACTAAAAAAGATATAAAAGTAAGGAATACTTTATAAATTCCTATATTATATAAGGAAAAATTAAATATATATTATAAAGAAGTATAAAAAGACCTAGCCTATAAGGATAAAAAATATAGAAAATAGTAAGAAATTAATAAAAGAAGAAAAAAAAAAGCTAAAATAGAAATAATACCTACTAAAATACTAGGTATAATAAGAGAATAAAGACTTATAAAATAAGAGATTAAGGAGTACCTTAAAGGTTTATAAGGGAAAGAAGCTACCCCTAATAAGGATAAGTAACTTAAGGTAACTTAATAAATTAATAATATCCTAGTAAGAATTACTTTATAAAGTATAAAAAAAGCCTAAAAGAAAGAATATAAAGCCAGAAATTATATTTATATATAAAGATACTAAAATACCTAAAGTATAGGCTATAAAGGAGAAGCAGCTAAATAAGTAATATAAGATCTTTATAAATAAGATAAATAACTTAAGTAAAAATAAAAATAAAAATATAAGCTACTTTATAATAAACTTAGAGCTTAAATATATATTATATATAAAGACTTCTGCCTATAAGGAATTAAAGAATATAAAAATACTAATAAATTAGAAATAATATTAATAAGAGCTTATTATATTAATAATATTATAAACCTGCTATATAAGAAAGAGAAATATAATTAATAAAATAATATTTAAATATTTCTTACTTATAAATAATATAGGTATATATTATAAATCTCTTATAAGTATTATTAATATAATATATATAAGTAAGAAAAGCTTAATAATAATTATTTTTTAATTATAATTCCTAGAACCCTTAATAATAAACCCTATCTTAAGGAAGAAATAAAAGGATATATACCCTTTACTTAGTATAATAATCTTAGAGTATTAAAGTTATAATTTAATATAGCCTATTATTAATAAATATATAAAAATAAAAACCTCTATTAGGGAATTAAATAAATAATATTAGAAATTATAAAAGTAAAAAAAAAACTTAAAACCCTTAAGCTAAATAAATATTAAAAATAAGAAAAAAACTACTAAGATAAAATTACTAATAGGTAATATAACTATCTAATAAAAGAACCTTTAATTAATAATATTAACTTAGAAGATATATAAGTAGTATTAAATAATAAGCTTAAAGCTATAATAGTATTTTTTAAAAAACCTTATAATATTAAAGGAAAGCCTATTAATAAATAAAAAAAGATATAATAATAATAATATAAATATAAGTTAGAACTTATAAAGAAATAATATAAATTAAGTAAGATAGATTATATTAAAGGATATATAAATTTAAAGAAATATTATTAATTATACCTTAAAAATATTAAAGTGCTATATAATAAATAAATAATAAAATTTAAATAATATAAAATATATCTAAAAATACTAAAAGAATAATATAAAGAATTAGAAATATATTTTTAATAATAACTATTTAATAATAAATTTATTAATAATTCTACTAATAGTAAAAACTATATAAATAGTAATTATAAATAATTCTATAGGGATATCTTAAGAAAAAAGAAATACTTCTTATAATAATAAAGCTATAAGAAAGTATTAAATAAAAATAAATAAAATTTATACCTATAAGTACTCTAAGAGCTATATAAGATAATAAACCTAATTGCCTAATACTATAAGCTTAGATTAAGGGAAAATAGCTAAATATATAAATTAACTATAAAGTAAAAAAAAACTTTATTAATTTAAGAATAGTTATAAAGCTAGGATTATTATAGAAAAAAAAGTAATTATTATATTAACTTATAAATATAAAGGGATAATACTTTAATTATAATAATAGTATTATAAATTAGGAGATTAATTACCTTAAGGTCTATATTAAAGGAAAGAATTAAAAGATAAGCTTTAATATTATACCTTTAGGAGAGAATATAAATATTCTACTTAGTATAAACTAGCTTAAATAGTAAAACTTATATATTAACTAAAGGATTAACTAGGTTACCTTTCTTAGTAATCTTAATAGTAATAATAAAATAATTATAATAAGTAAGAAGAGATCTTAATTTATAACTAAGGGAGAAAATATAAATTAATATAAAATAAAGATTTTATTACCTCTAAAAGGAATATAATATAAGTATAAAAAAGGCTAGAAAAATAAAATAGAAATCCTAGGTATTCTCTAATAATAAGATTTATAAAAGGATAAATTATTAACTATAAGCTAGGATTAATTAAAAAATATTTTAAAAGAATATTAGATATATAATAAACTATTTAAAAAAAAACTAAAAATAAGAATCCTTAAATATAGCTAATAAGACTATAAAATTAATCTTATAAATAATAACTTATTATTTTAGAAGTTATATTTACTTAATAAAAGAAAGCTATAAATATAAAAAGAATATATTAATAAGATATTAATAAAAGGCTATATTAAGGAATTTAACTTACCTTTAGTATTATTTATATTTTTTATATTAAAGAAAAATAAAAAAGATAGACTTATTATTAATTACTAATTAGTTAATATAAAAACTATTAAAAATTAAATCCTACTTTTACTTATTATAAAGCTTAAGGATTAATTATAAGGTAAAAAAATCTTTATTATTTTAGACCTAAAGGAAATATATAATTTAATTTATATTAAGAAAGAAGATAAATAAAAAATAATATTTAAGACTAAATTTAGACTTTTTAAATATATAATAATACTATTTAGTCTTACTAATATATTTATAATATTTTAATAAATAATTAATAATATACTTTAATAATACCTTAATATCTTTATAGTTTATTACCTAGATAATATCTTAATCTTCTTAGA